>JABUQX010002816.1:35000-37500 GCA_015478945.1 Trachelipus rathkii | reverse complement strand
GGAAGGAAAGAAATGACAGTAGCAAACATCGCAAATCTTTGTTAGCATTCTTCAAATCGAAGTAATGTTTGCTTCCTCTCTTTCTCTGTTTGCTGCCTCTCTTTTTCTTCATTATATATATATATATATATATATATATATATATATATATATATATATATAACCTAATATATATATATATATATATATATATATATATATGTATATATATATTATATATCGCATAAAATGGTCTTCAATTCTTCAATGCCAAGCCAGTAGTGGCGCGTAGCCTGCCCTGGCTCCGCAGCCTTGAGCGTTCCTTGGTGTCGTGGTACCGTTGCACAACCCGTACAATGGTTGTGTGCGATAAACCAAACCGTCAACTGAATTCATGGTATCCGAACCCCTCGGCAGAAGGTGGTAGTGTGTACGCACTCATTACGTGTTAGTCAACGCGCAATCCTTTCTATGATTGTAGTGGCTAAATTCACAACTGATTAGACTAGTGCTCAACATTCCCTAGCCATAACATTCCCCCTATCGCTAAAACTAGAGATACGTGGTTTGTTATTTACTTTAATTATAGCGATGGCTGGACAATATGAACCTCAAACACTATTAAAGCGCTGTATACTGTGTCTCTGATGTTATGTTATTGTTTGCATAATAATGTTACACAGCGTTATGGTCTTTTCTCTAACCTGTTAACGTCATAGCCAGCATTGAGTTAATTTTGACGAGTAGTATATATATATATATATATATATATATATATATATATATATATATAACTTATATATATATATATATATATATATATATATATATATATATATATATATATATATATATATATATATATATATATTATATATATATATATATATATATATATATATATATATATATATATATATATATATATATATATATATATATACTATATATATATATATTTATATATATACCGAGTATATATATATATATATATAATAATAATATAATAATAATAATATAATATATATATATATATATATAATATATATATATATATATATAATAATATAATATATAATATATGTAATTTATGTTTATATGTATTCCGTAATATATGTAATAATAATATATATATAATATAATAATAATATATATATATAATAATAATATATATATATATATATATATATGTATATATATAATAATAATAATAATAATAATAATAATAATAATATATAATAATATAATATATAATAATAATAATAATAATAATATGTATATATAATATATGTAATAATAATAATAAATAATAATAATAATATATATGTATATATATATAATATATATATATGTATATATCTATATACAGTATATAATATAATAATAATAACATATATATATATATATATATATATATATATATATATATATATATATATATATATATATATATATATATATATATATATATATATATATATATATATATAGTATTAAAGCTAAAGTAATAATAGGTAACAAGACTTCTCATGTATTAGATCCTGCTCGTAAATCGTAATAATCCTCATGCAACGGTTGAATGGACTTTAAATTTTCATAGAAATTTCCGGTAAAATTGGTCTATGGTATCACTGAAAACCAGTTTAATGGATTACATTATTTTGATGATTGTCCTATGCTGACAATTTATTTCATGGCACTATAATTTTCCGAAAAATTAACAACCAACTCTTTTAGAAGATATCCCTTTAGCAACTCGTCTCGTCATAATAACGTTAAATGAAAAATGGTGAAGAAATTGCGATTTCGTTTATATATTATCCATCATTATATATATATATGCTTATATATACAATATATGTGTATATTTTGTTCACACCTTATAATTTGATGATATTTGGCCTTCAGCCCAATTTTAAAAATTAGATTATTTTTATAACATCAAGAAAATTATATATTAAAAAGCACAAGGATGTGGAAGGATTATTCTACATGGAAGAGGCAAAACGGAGCAGGAGCCATAATTTACGGCCAAAAACTGGAACTGGAAATGAAATATCTTCCTGAACCTTGGTAGCCGGAAAGTAGGTCTTAGAAAGAATCTTTCATTTCCAGAGTCAACACAGCAATAATATATATATATATATATATATATATATATATATATATATATATAATATATATATAAAAAACAATATATATATATATATATATATATATATATATATATATATATATATATATATATATATATATATATATATATATAATATATATATATATATATATAATATATATATATATATATATAATAATATATATATAATAATAATTTATATACATATTTAATAATAATATATATAATATATCTATAAATATATATATATAATATATTCATATTTGTATATTTAATAATATAATATATATATATATATATATATATATATATATAATATAGATATATATAAATATATATATATATATAAGTAACCATGATGAAGGAGAACGAGGTAAGAAGAAG
>JABUQX010002816.1:22500-25000 GCA_015478945.1 Trachelipus rathkii | reverse complement strand
ACTACATTCGAGTTTATTTGGTAATTTATTCTCAATTTTAAAGTTACAAGTTAACGTTATGTTATACCTTTTAAAATATATATCGTTGCTTCCAAAAAGAAATAGTGTCGCTACTCTAAAAATACTAAATTTATGTTAAATGCCGATAAATTACAAATGACGTCATATCTATAACGTAAAATATTGTCATTGTCACAAGTCTTTTTTCCAAAATCTTATTCATGACTGCAAAACTGACGTTATTGTTCGCAATTCGATAACATGTAATTCAAATTTGTATTCCGTCTCCCCTCAAAAGGTTTTTGAGCTGTTACACTCTTATTTTGTAGAATGCATTATTTTCTTTATATTTTATATTTTATACTTTCTACAGATATTTATCGTCTAATAGTTCCAAGCTTCAATGGATATAGTCAGGGCTGTAGAGCCGGATCCGGAGCCGGAGCCGGAGTCGGTCCCTAAGTCACAAAGTTGTTGGTGGGATCGGAGCAGGAATAAATTTTTTTTCTGGAGAGCATAGCTCCTTTATCAGAGAACATTAGTAAGCTTGTTAGGATTTTTTATTATCAAAGTAAAATTTATGGGGGGGGGGGTGTAGTTGGCCATCTGGGAGGTCATGCCTCATCATAATTTTAAAATTATGGAGCAGGAGCCGGGCCAATTAGAACCACCGGGAAAAATAATAATACTAATATATTGGCTCCTCAGCAATACACTGAATATATATATATATATATATATATATATATATATATATATATAATATATATATATATATATATATATATATATATATATATATATATATATATCTATATATATATAATAATAATAATAATAATAATATATATATATATAAATATATATATATATATATATATATATATATATATATATATATATATATATATATATATATATATATATATATATATATAATATATATATATATATATATTCTATATATAAAGCTGCTAAATATATAATTACATATCTAATTGTATAAAACATATTTTTTTTATTATTAATGTATATTAGTAATTGATATTTTCAGTAGTAACCGCCAAATAACAACAACAACAGCAACAACAACAACAACAACAACAACAACAACAACAACAACAACAACAACAACAACAACAACAACAACAACAACAACAACAACAACAACAACAACAACAACAATATTAATAATAATAATAATAATAATAATAATAATAATAATAATAATAATAATAATAATAATAATAATAATAATAATAATAATAATAATAATAATAATAATAATAATAATAGAATAAAAAATTAAAGTAGAAACCGCTAAGAAAGTCTCTAAAATATTTAAACTTTTAAAATTTTTTTTTGCCGCAAGCAGAGAATTATTTAACTAAAAATGAGCTCCAAAAAATGAACTCCAGGAAATGGGTACTAAAAATTCAGTAAGAAAATTGCGGCTACAATTGAAGCTATCCTCTTTATTAGACCTTGAGCGGCGAGCCGAATTGTAAGATAAACTCTTGGCAAGAATTTTACATTGCGTCTAAGTCGCTAAAAATGAATGCACGTTTAGGAGACTAGAATATAAAGAAAAGAAAATTAAATCAATAGAATATGTAGAGAAAAGATGTTGAATATATTTAATTTTAATGAAGAAAATATTAATATTTTATTAATAATTTAGTAAGTAGGTAAATTTATTAGTTTATAAAAATAATATTTAGTTAATAAATTAATATATTTATATCACGATTTACAATCAATGACAAAATAAAAGAACTTTGATTTCATTGCTATTACAATAGAGACTTATTTTAATAATAATGCAGAAATTTATTCTACAAATTAATAAAATGAAATCTAAATGTTTCTCCCCTCAAAATATATGATTAGATGGCACTTGTCCTCGTTTCCCTCAGGATAAAGAAAACACTAATCGGAAGCGAAAAAAAGCTTTCGTTCTCCTATTATTTCTGTTATTTTTTATTCAACTCAATATCGTTACAGACTTACAGAGATATAATTTTTGAGGGAGTTTTCGGCTGATATGGAGAATGTTCTTGTTGAGCAAAATTTTTAAAACTAATACTATCACTAATACTAATACTACTTCTAGTGTTGGAATCGCTCGTATACATATTCGCACCAGAATTTTTTAAAACCATTTTGAGTAAACTATTTTACAATTTGACTCTGCAGTCTTTGCTACGGTTCAAAGCAGTCGCCTTCTTGACCTATAGCACAGTAAGACGATATATATACCTATATATATATATATATATATATATATATATATATATATATATATATATATATATATATATATATATATATATATATATATATATATATATATATATATATATATATATATATATATATATATCCATATAGGTTCTACTATATTTTTTGACAGTTGCCAGATTGAAATAAAAAAGTTATATAAAATAAAGAAATGAAATGACTAAATCAATAAATAATATGTAAACTGTAGTTTATTCAA
>JABUQX010002816.1:0-2500 GCA_015478945.1 Trachelipus rathkii | reverse complement strand
GCGCGGACCCTCACGTATGACATCTCGTTAGCGTTGGGCTCTTCTATTAGGCCCAGTGGGCCACACCAATACCCAATCACAATACCCACGCCATTAATCTAATTATTGAACACTTTCTTCTCGTCTCTGCCAAACCTCACAATTTTCTCTCACTCCAATGCATTTCTTCACTGACTCAATCCACTTTTTCTTCGACCTCCCAGCCGATCGATTCCCAGCACACTCACCCATTTACAACAGCTTAATCAACCGATTATCATCCATCCTTTTCACATGATCAAACTATCTAAACGTATTTTCGTTTATTCTCTCATTTATTCCTTCTTCACACCACACAACTATCTAATACGTTCATTCTCATTTTATCCATTCTTCTCACACCTAACACGCCCCTAAGATTGTCCATCTAAACACATTGTACTTTAGATATATATACCTCTTATTCCAGACCATAGTCTTATACTAATATTAATACTGTACAACAATACTCATCGTAAGACCCTAGCGCACTCAAGACTCAGTTCCTTTACATCCACCAACGATTTAATTGCAGCAGCCACCTTCCTGCAATTCACAACTTTACTTCTACACTCTGCATCATCCGTTCCCTTTCCATCCACATTATCCTAAATACTCAAACTCAGACCCTTGTTCCAGTTGCTCATCATGTAACATAACTTCTCACCGAGGACTGTCCTCACTCATAACCATAACCTTAATCTTATTTACGTTTACATTCAGACCCTTCCTTTAACACACCTTACCAAATCTCTCTACCAATCCTCTCAAACTCTCTTCAGTTTCACCACACAAAACCAAATCATCCTCATATAATAGATAGGGCACCCTCCACTCTCTTCCATTCTCCATTCTAACATCATCTTCTGCCACCCCCACCTCTAATTCTTTCATAACCCCATCCATATACAATTGATTAACCAACGAAATTCAATCCCAACTTCATTCCCTTTCATTAATATTAAACCAATTCACTTCTCGACACACTTTATCTTGACACACGCTTCACTATCGTAATACATACTTTTGATTCCATTCAGGAGCCTACCACCAACACCATATATCCTATATTAATCCTATCATACGCCAGTTGCAAATCCATAAAGCCTATCTACAATTTATTCTTCTTCTCCTTCATTTTCTCATTTATTTGCTTCAGTGTAAAGATTTGATCCACACATCCTCTACCACTCCTAAATGCACGTTGTTTTTCACCAGTCAGTCCTTCAGTCACTCGACTCACTCTTTCGACCAAAATAACAGCATATATCTTCCTACAACACTCAATAAACTAACTCCCCTATAATTCTTACAGTTCCCCTTATCTTCTTAACCCTTATATAAAGGTACTACTATTACTGCTCTCCTCCAATCCCTCGGAACAATACCTTCCATAAACCCTTTACTACACAACTTCCAAATCAAATCAATCATATATCGAATTCGTTCTTTATCATTACACAGTATTTCATCTATACCTGCAGATTTACCATTCTTCAACTTCCTCATTCTACCTATTACTTCCTGCTTACTTATTACCTCATCTTCAAAATACCTATTTCTTCTTGCACCATCAAACCCACACACACATTCACTATCACCTCTTCATTACAGTTAATATTATACAGATTTTCGAAGTGTTCCTTCAACAGTTCCCTCACATCCATTTCATTAGTTACGAAAGCACCATCCCTATTCATTATTCTAAGCAGATTTCCCATATTCTCATTCTTAACATTTCGAGCTTTTTTCAAGAAGAGCTTCCTATTCCCTTGCAAGTCCCCATTTATCTCCTTCCAAACTGTTCATTTACCTCTTTTTTCTCTACGTATGCACCTATTTAGTATTTATTTTTCGTCCTATATAATTCAAATATCTTATCTTTTGAAGGCATCATCATTGGTTTTAGTTCATATAACACGCCTTCTTTTTAATTCTAAACCGCTTTCATCACTCTTCATTCCACCACTCACTGTTAGCATTCTTTCTTCCTACTTTAACACCAGCTTCTTTCATTTGCTCCCAGATTTTCTCAGTTTCAAATTGTTCACATTCAACTGATTTACTTGCGAGCGTTCTTAAATATTTATCCTTATTACCTTGTTCCCTTAACTTCTCACTTTTATTCTACCCACTCCATTCTTATCACCTCCTCTCTATCCAAACGCCCCCATAACTTTAATTTTACATTAAACAACATAATGATCGATAGTCTCTTCCTAACCCCACTGATAACATTCCAGCCCATACTTCAACCATCTCTTTCTTCACCCAACACAAAATTAATCATACTTTTCACTTCGATACCCATCTCTACCTACGCCAACTCTAGTATACTTATGAATATTCTTGTGTTTAAAGAAAGTGTTACTTCCACACATACCTCTCTCCTCACAGAAATCAATCACCTTCCTGTCATTTCTGTTATACCATCCCTTTTTTGATCACCTATCCAACCATTTATGTCACCCAGCACAATCAA
>JABUQX010002815.1:17500-23683 GCA_015478945.1 Trachelipus rathkii | reverse complement strand
TCAACAAAAAGCTCCTCTTCTAAAACTATTGAGGTTCGAACCACGAATTGGGGGCTGCAGCACACATCCCAAAAAATTATATGGTTATTTATGACAGCCAAACTTTTTCAAAGTTACCATAACTTCAGGTTCTCTTAGAGTAGATAAAAATTTAAAATGCATTTTAAAACGATATAATATACCTCAGAATAATTCATACCTATTGGTAATTATATAGTACATAGTTATAGTTTAGATATAATACTTAGTAAATGAGCTAATATTAGGGTATATATGGGTAATAAATAATTTAGTGATAGCTTTACCTAGTCTAATGAAAGATTGAATACTATTTCCACTGTTTAATATTATAAATATATTACTCAATGCTATATTAATATATATATATACTTATGATATATATTATATACTTATATATATATACGTATATGAATATATATACTCATATATATATATATACTATATTATAGATGGGTATACTATACGGTATATATATTGTGTGTTGTGTGTGGTGTATGTGTGTGTGTGTGTGAAGTTGCAACCAACCTTTACTGATTGTCATGAAATTTGGTATATAAAATCAACTTGGCACAAAAGCACCTTCCTGAAAATTTGAGGTTCAAACACAAATTGGGGGCTGCACGGCACCATCCCCAAATTTTGGTTTTTTGACAGGCCAAACTTTTTTCAAAGTTCCGGTAACTTTGGTTACACAATAACGCATAAGAATAAGAAATTTTAAAATGCATTTTAAAAAAGATTAAAGCTCTATCATATGTGTATGGGAATAAAAAAGCTGAAATCGCAAAATTTTGGATTTTTGGAAACTTGGGGCTTTTTTCAAGATCCAACTTGTGCTACGTATGATAAGAAATATAAAATTCAAAATGCACTATTATAATAGAGATAACACGTCTATCAAAGTGAAGATGTAAAACACTGACAAATTAAAATTCAAAAAAGTTCTATAGGATCATTAAATTAAATTCTCACCCTAATACTAGCCCTAATACCTAGGACGACTCATACAAACCTAACGAAAAAACCCACCAAAAAAATACCCAAATAATCGAAAATTAAAAAGAAACGTTAAATATTAACGAAAATTGCCGTTAATCAGTTTTTCCCGCCTAAATTTTTGAAATGGAACTATATCTATTAAAAATCACTTTGGGACTTAAATTTATCGATCAAAGACCAAGTCAAATGTTCGTTAAACATTTATAATGTAATTAGTCCAAACCGTGAAAAATCACTGTATTCTATAATACTCTGAACTTTAATCATATCACTTAAATTTTGCTAAGAATAGAATAATTACTTTTAGCAATTTCAAATATTATGATTTTACTTAATTATTACTCCAAATCAGTTATTTGACTATCGCAAAGTCTCTTCCATTCAAACACCAGCTTGAAATAAACTCGCAAAAATTGCAATACTGTTATTTATCATGACCAAAATCTATATCGTACCGTTGAAAAATTTCGAGACAAATCGGTTAACAGTGAACACTTTTCCATAAAACATTTGAAAATTCAAATATATTCCAAGAAACGCATATAGCATTATACATACTTACCTGCATTTTTTGGCCTTCATGAATAAGATTTCTGTTGTATTAATAAAGATTCGAAATTGAATATTAGTAAAATGAAATTTTGTATTTTCTTTAAAAATTAGTTATAAAATATAATTTATATATCATATTTTAAGTAATGTTTAATATTTCCATCATTTTCAAAGAAAAAAAGTATCAAAAAACATTCCAAACTATGAAAAAAAGTACCAAAGGCTAAAGATCGAAAATTAGAATCCCTTCCAATTCGAAATTATTCAATAATAATAATAATAATTTATTATCTGATTATTAATTATTATGATTATTATTATTTATTCATTATTATTATTATTATTATTATTATTATTATTATTATTAGATTATTTGAAATTTATTTAATGACCTTGAACTTTTTTTATTTTAATTTGATGGAGAGTCTTAAATCTTGAAGGTATATAATATTGTAAATCTTCCATTCAAAAGCTTGACAGGTTGTTAATTGGCAGAAAGATAAGCCTAAACATCGTTAATCATAGTGCCGGATCTTGTTAAAAGTGTAAATATTATTACTTATTATTAGAAAATATTAAAATTTAATGGTCATAATTGTATTCTTCTTGCATGTAATATTAAGCATATAACGATGAAAATAAAAGTTACATAATTTTGGAAACGAATATCACGTTCCAATATTCCTTGGGAAGTAGGGCAGTTGGGAGTCGAGAGTCGGGAGTCGATTGGGAATAAACCGACTCTGGGAGTCGGGATCGGAGTCGGTTAGTTTCTAAAATCACTACGTAGAGTCGGGAAGTCACGGTTGATTTGTAAAAATCGACTGGATGTCGGATACGGGAGTCGAGTTATATTTTTCTCGACTCCCTCACCTGAACTATATAGATATAAATAATAATTATAAATAATAATATAATACTTATTCAGTAAATAATATTAATATATAGGTATATATATATAATATACTATTTTTTTGTCGTATAGTTTTTTTTTCCTCATATAAATATACCTCACTATACTATAAATATAAATAAACATAAATAATATACCTATTATATATATATATAATTATATATATATATGGCTTATGTATATTTAAAAGGATCTTACGTAGTGGTATGTACGTATAGCTGAAAATGAATGCCGCGTAACGTTCAGTGACTGTGAGGTCTGTGGTTTTGCGTAGTGCGTTTATATTCGTGTCGTCACACTGCGTATATTACAGAATATGCGAGATAATATATATATATAATATTATATACTAGTAATATATATAATACTATATATATAATATATATATATATATATATATATATATATTATTATATATAATAATATATAATATAATATTATATCATACTATAATAATATATATATTTGGTATTTCGAATAGAGATGCAGTAATTACAGAATAATGGAATATATATATGAAACTAACAACCTGACAGACAAGGATAGACTTATGCAATTATATTTTTTTCAATTTTAAGTTATCTTGTTTAAGTGTACAGTCTATTTGAGACTAATAATAATATAATGCTATTTATTAATGATAAAGTGCTTTTTTGCTTTTTTTGCAATCTAACATTTTAAGCTTCGAACAAAAAAGTTTATCAATCTGTATTTCATGTGTGATGGTTTACTAATGAACAACGCAGAGAAATTTAACTTTATTGTGGGTAAGATGGAAATCATATTTTGGCAGAAAAAAAATTTATCGCTTCCTGATAGAAGAGATGAATGATTTAAAATTTTTTTGGAAGCCCTGCAAAAATTTCAAACTTATTGACGTATTTTTAAAACATTATTATATAAATATAAATATATACTATATATATATACCTATAAAATATATAATATATAATATAGTACAATACTAATATAATAATATAATATATATATATTAATAATACCATATATATATAATATATATATATATAATTATACGATATATATAATACTATAGCCAAACTACATAAACTACTATAACAGGCCATCATTATCTTATCGGGCAGCTAATAAAACAGTCTAATTAGTAAAAGTTAGGGGCTAGGTTACAAGCCTTAGTGGATCAGTAAAGTTTGGGGCTACTTTTACGGCAGAGTGAGTAAACGAGCCCCCTAAAATGGAGATATTATACCCTATTTAGGGGTTCGAGAGCCATGGGGGAGACGAAGGGGGGGACGTTTCATCCCGGAGGGAATGGTCGAGGACACCCGCAGTACCACCCAAGAACCAAAGAGCGGGGCGTTCGGGCACCACCTCCCGGAAGGGGGGAATTAGTCCCCCCGTAGTCCACCTGAGAGTCGAGAAAACACCGACTCCCTGACATCGGGGCGGACTACCCGTGGTATTCGTTAGTGATATACCCAAAAAAACAATAAATCCCAAAAATGAGTACATGGGACATTTTCTTAGCAAACAGATCTATTCGTACTCTATAAATCTCAAAAACCATTTGGGAATTTGATTACTGTATAATATATATATTTATAATATATATACTATATATATATAGACTAATATATATATATACTACTATATATTATACCTCATAATACCTCAAACTACATATAACTATTATAGCTATAGCTATATATATATGGACGAAAGCGTAAATACCCCGCAACTCTTCTGACGCACAGTCAAACGTGACACATGAAGAGTCTGACGTTGGACTATGACGTCACGCGCTTCAGGTAATATCTACATCGAACGAAGCTCCTTTTGAATGTAAATCTTTCTCCATACTACTATACCCTACCTATATATATTAATAGATAATAACTACCCTCACTATTACTTCATATACCTAAACTAAATTATATATATAATACTATATAATACTAAATCATGAATATATATCATACCATCTATACCTCAAATAAACCAACCACTATATATACATCAGTAAATATATACTATATAAATATAATATACATCATTAAATATATCATATATATATAATAAATAATATAGTCAGTATAATATATACTATATATATACATTAATATATAATTATCTATTTCGCTGACGTCTACCTATCGTGAAAAAAAATCAAAAAAATCAAAAAAATCCAAAAAATGATACACACTAAAGCATCAAAAAAAATCCAAACCCTGGTTACATGCATACAAGAAAGCTATTAGTCTCCAAACTATTTACTAATCTTTTCTCAGTAAACACTGAAGCAATATAAAGCATTGAAAATGTTGACCAAAACTCCTTATCTGAACTCACTAAATAATTCATCAATTTTTAATAATTGGACCAATTGTCCATTCATTACTTTTAAATTTATAAAAACTAAAATCTTCTTCAGATCCTTAATTACTATGTCCTTGCTAATTAATATTCTCCTCTTCTATTGCCTATTCTTATTAACTGATTAAAGTTCATTCTATTTTTTCTATAAGTTTCTAAATCATTCTCCTATTTACTACCTTGAAAATTTATAAGAACATTATACGCTTTACGTTGATTTATAGTCTCTAATCTCTCTATTCCGACCAAACAGGTTTCTCTTCCCACCTTAATGGGATTTTATCTTACATAAGTTGATGAAAATATTAAATTAAAAAATTTGCTTAAAATTTGCCATATGATAAAACAGTTTTGGTCTTCAAACTCTTTATCCCAGTTAGTAAAATATATAAGCATGTCGTCGAAAGGTTGGTAAAATCACCATTGGAAATCTAAAGATCTTTTATCCCTTATTAACTTGCAATTGGCCAGTTCACGACTTAAACATATTAAAATCTGATATAATGATTATGGTCACTCTCGAGTCTATAATTCATCCCAAATCTAATCTCCACTCCACCATATTCATCGTTAGTTAATATTAAGTCTAATAGTGCAATCGAATGTCTTGTCGGTCATGAACCATCTGCCAAAAAAGTATATCTAGCCGCTATACTGATGTTATAAATACCAGACCAGACTACTATGGTCAGCGTACTTAGACCAGGGAAATCCCATTGACGCCAGGAAAATTAAAATCACCCATTAATTATACCTTTTTCTTTACTGTAGGCATGATGTCTCAAAGATTTGCTATTCACAATAATTCCGCTGTCTACCTATCTAATAAGACTTTGCGCCCACGGAGTCTATAAATATTAAAATGACCCTATTTCTATATGATTTAATTGATACAAGTAAAAGTATCTTACCCACTACGATTCAATGATCGATGACTAGTTCATAAAAGTCAGTACCTTAACATACAAATGAACATATATGTTTATAACTATAAAATGCAACCAACAACCCACACACTATCTTTCCGCTAGCGCTGGTATTATAATAAACGTGAATACCACACGACCCTCACGCTCTATTCATGAATTCCGGAAAACGGAAGTGGGTGTCATATAATCTCTTCATTAGATTACCATGCCTCAGGTATGGAAATAACGTACTAGATTCTCATTTATGGTATAACTAATCAGTTCATCTTTTTTTTTTTATTTCTAACGCTATGAGCATTTGTGTAAAAGCATTTGATATATTACAAATGATAAAAGTTGTCAATCGCAGTGAAATCGAATGTGGGAGTTTATCACGTGAATCAATGATATCAAAAAGTAAATATTGATGATTTTTTA
>JABUQX010002815.1:7500-12500 GCA_015478945.1 Trachelipus rathkii | reverse complement strand
AGTGAATGAAATTTTCAGGCATATGTATCGGTGGGCAACTTTTTACTTAGATAATTTCTTTGTATATTCAAATAATTTTTGGATTTGTTCTTTGAACAAATTTCAAAAAAAATTTTTTGAAATTTTTTAAAAAAAATTCTTTTGAGTATACAAAAAAACATTATATAGAAAAAATGTATCTTCGCGCCGACTATACAAGCTTTGAAAATTTGATGTTGATCGGAATAAGTAGAATATATATATTATATATATATATATATTATATATATATATATATATATATATATAATATATATTATAATATATATATTATATTATTATATCTATATTATATATATTATATATAAATATATATATATATATATAATATATATTATATCATCAGTTTTTCACTTTTCCAAAAATTCAAATGTTTGAAAAGTGAAAATATGGGATATTTTTTTTTACTTGTCCGATCAACACAAATTTTCAGGGCTTGTATAGTCGGCGAGATGCATCTTATTTTACTTATATATTATATATATATAATATATATATATATATATATATATATATATATATATATATTATATATATAATACAATATTTTATTAAATATATATATATATATATATATATATATATATATATATATATATATATATTTATATATATTATATATTTTTTTATTATTTTTTTTTTTATTTTCGTTTGTTTGCTATTCGCAATTATGGGCCCCTTTACCTGCGTGGCCCCCCCGCAACCGCGTGGGTTTTAAGGGATTTTGAACTCAGATATAGGGCCTAGGGTTAAAAATAATACTTAATCGAGCTTAAAAAATTTTTTTTTTTACAAATTATATTTCTCGTGACGTCACGATTCTCAAAAAATCCAAAAAATCCAAAAAAATCCAAAAAATCAAAAATTGATTTTTTTCTCAAAAAATCCAAAAAATCCCCAACCCTGTTACCCGACGATATAATAAATTGCCAAATATTATATCGAAGAGACATAATATAGGACAGGCATATAAATAGAACTCAAGAAAAACAATGTTAAGATAAGACAAGCTACACTAGATCTAATCCTAATATTCCAATCAGGTAATAAGAGTATATTAACTAACAGGAATTATTAGCAAAAGATATCACAAGATTAATTAATAAAATACTTTAAAATAAATAAATAAATTTACTTTAATAACCAAAGAACAAAAATATATCAAAGACAAACTTTACTTTACTTTAAATCTTCAACAAGGAAATTTAATGCATCAAAATTATCAAACATTGCAACATTGCAATTACTGTAAATCATTGACAGGTGAGCTCGGCATTAAACAGCTTCCAGTACATAAAAAAACAATGTATTATAATTATACACTTTAAACCACAAAGAGAAAAAATATTAAATGCTAAAATAAACAATATTAACCATTTCGAAATATTTAAGACACAAGATAAAATATTAAATAATTAAATCGAGAAAATTTAACTCAATATTCACATATGATCTACAACACAGGTAAGTATTAACGGTACTACAGACGAATTTACAAAATCGTCGTAAAAATGATGGTATGACAAACGTACACAGCTACACAGCTTTCTTCCAACAAAGAAAATGGATAAAAATCGCTCTAAACTAGATTACATTACATTTTATATGAAATAAAGTCATCCTTGATACATTTTTGGACCAATCATAAATTGAAAAATAAATAGAAGGATATATAAATTTATACATTTGTTCACATTCAGAAGGATTCCCATACCTTCCTAATCACTACAAGAAGGTGGAGTCTAATTTGGCAACACCTTGCTATTTTAAATAAAAAAAATATGCAATTACAAAGAAAAAAAGAACACTTTTTAAACAAAAGTTGGCTACGCATCTTTTAAACAAAATAAATAAATTAAAAATGTTAAGGCTTCTTGCAGCTTGAAAATACATATAAAAATTACCCTTAAAACTTAGTTTTATTTTGTCACAAAATTTTCAATCCGAAATATTTTATTAAAATAATAATAATAATAATAATAATAATAATATAATAATAATAATAATAATAATAATAATAATATAATATAATAATAATAATAATAATAATAATAATAATAATAATAATAATAATAATAATAATAATAAATACAGTGGTGCTATTAATAAGAGCCAATAAACAAAGTTTTTACACACTTAATTAATTTACTCACGTTAGTTCGTTTTTATCAACTAATAAATAAGAATTTGTACTGCTTTTAACAATTACACCCTAATTGATTGTATCTATTTTTATACACAATTGGGAACTTGTCCTTTAAAAGGAAGTTAACCGATATATATCGAACGAACTATGTAATCGATTTTTTTTCGATTATTTCAAGGCAATAGAGCGTCAGAGTTACCAAAAACATTTTTTTTAACTAAAGGAATACCCAAGATTAAATAGCAAAGATGGAAAGAGTCAGGGTCTCTCGGCCTCAGCGGGGGACGACGGGGGGGGGGAGTCCCCCCTCTGTGCCACCGTCGGCTCGAGCCCCTTAAAAAAAAATTGAAATTAAAATTAAAAACTAAAATGCAGCCTTTGGCAACTCTTGCGCTCTTTCTATTGGAGTTTTAGCTACACGTACGTGCAGTAGTGTTCGGCTATTCAGCGATATAATGTCTTTTTATGTAACTTCCTTTTAAAGGAGTAGTGCCCACAATTTTTTTTTAATATATATAAACTTCAGTGTCGTTTGAACACCTTCATGTTTTTGTGTCGAAAGTATTATCTAGAAATGACACAATTACCAGAATTCTTGCGGTTTTTGATTAATGATCAAAAAAATATGAAAGAGGTGAATACCTCTCAAAAAGGTTATAAAGCCCACAAGGATCGTCAAACAGTTCTAAGACCCTAGAAAGTGAAAAAGGGCTTCCTGTCCTAGTTGTACAAATAAGGGCTCCGCCCCGTTCTTAAAAAAATATAATAATGCATTAATTAAGAATGGGATCTATCTTTATCAATTAAATATTTAAAAATTTAGTTGTCTCATAGTTTCATAATACAAAAATTCTCTCCAGAAAAAATATCATATAAAGGATTCAAATTTCAATATTTTGGACTTTGAAAGAGAACCTGACTTCCATTCTTTAGAATCCTTATATATTTGGCACCTCAATACAAAGCTGAATGAAAATTTACAAACAGAAAATATTTTAATACTGAAGTAGAGTTTTATCTCTTAGTGGTACTTTTTACTATATATTTTCAAATATTAATTTTCTTCTATTTATTCACTTATATATAACTTTTATGTAATTTTTGTTAAGTATTATTTATTTAAAATTATGTTATATTGTTCATTAACTTCATTAAAGGGATAATCTAATCCTTGATAATGGGCGGGTGTGTGATTCACTCGAACCTAGTCGGTAATATATTAAATATTTAGATTTGTTCTGGTTGTTTTAGCCATTATATATTTATTTAGTTTTTTTTTTTTTTTACAGAAAATAATATATAGAAAAACCAACCCAAGCCCAAGCTTAACGCAAATCTCTCAGGTGAGCGCAGACGTGGGCTTTAAAGAGGTGAAGATTAAATACAGCTGGAAAAATCAAAGAAAGCAAGGAGTTCCACAGAACAGAAGTAGCTGGAAAGAAAGAGGCACCACAAGCGAACAAGGTCTGGAGTTTTCAATGCTCACGCAAGATTCATGCGAGAGCAAGGCACCCTTTGTGATACGAGGGCGACGCAAGGGTGGTGGAATGCGAGAGGTCAACTCCCCCAAGCATCTGCCGCTGTAGTACCTATAGAAAATAGACAGCACACAAACGTCACGTCGCAGAGATAGAGTGTCAAGGGAGTTTGAAAGAAGGGGACAGTTTATTAGTCTCTTAGCTTTAGACTAAACCTTTAGACTAAACCTCCGGAATTCTGAAATTTGGGAGCTACTTCTCCATATAAGGGCGAATAATTACCTTATATATAACAGGAGTAACTGTTCAGAAGAAAAAAAATACCGCAACCTGAACAGCACTCCCAGCTCCTTTGGGGTCACCTTAGCAGCCATTGTAATATGAGATTTCCAAGACAATTTGTTGTTTATGTTAAGGAGACCAAGAATTGTTCATGTTATTCACAAGTGAGATGTTAGAGCCGTTCGAAAGAAATAGGAAAGTTGGAAGTTGTTTTTGAGAAGAGAGAGAGTTGAGTTTTTGAGTTTCTTTAAAGAAGTTGAATCTAACAAGGTTGCGGAGTCCATCTGGGAAATCCCATGCCAGGATCGGCAAGAATAGAATCGGAAAGCTGAAGACGAGGGCAACTCTAGATTTGCCAAAAGAGGGAGCAAGATTTGAAATGAGTAGTAGAATGGAATAGAGAGTTGAGCCATCGGCATAGAGTGAACAGAGTTAGAAAGTACGCTGAAGAGATTCATTGATTGAAAGTAGGAATAAAGTGGAGAAAGAACAGAACGTTTTAGGAAACACTACAATTTAACAGGAAAGAGAAAGGACCCTCCATCAAACGAGGGGCTGATATGGAGCGATCGGAGAGAAAAACTAGACATAAGTAAGCAAGAGAAGGAGGAAACCCAAAGGAAAGGAGTTTAGCAGGGAAGGGAGCAGTAACGCTGCCAATACCCGGTCAAATGCTTTGGGTATGTCAAGCGTCACCACGCAAAACTCCCCATAGTCCCTAAATCAGTTGAATAGCCCTAGGGCAGAGGGTTCATAAATCAGTTAGATAGGAAAATATGTCACCAGTTGACCTCAAACGACGCCATACTAATGATCTGAAAGAAGGGAATGAGACTCCAGATGATCTAGCGAAATTAAGAATTAAGAAGGTCTAAGCGTTTAGGAAAAGTTTAGATATTCAGACATAGAGAGAGAGATTGAACGAGGACAGGACGGCCAGCTTCAGAAGAACACTCCCTCAAAACACGGGGAGGAAAGCCATCCGGGCCACTAGTCTTCCTGACACTCAGAGATGTCAGGATGTCACGTGCTCAATCATGTAATCACAGTGAAAG
>JABUQX010002815.1:0-5000 GCA_015478945.1 Trachelipus rathkii | reverse complement strand
GTCGGTAGATGGGAATAAAATACGGTCTTCAACAAGGCTAAAACTCCCACAGGCATCCACGTAGCTATTATACATAGTTGACATAAGCATTACGGTCTTTGCAAACAGTAACTTTATCTGGTCCGCAGTGTCATTTCACTCAGCAACGCACGTTCAGTACGTTTCAAAAGGTGGTGGTTTAGTCTGTTTGACACATACTGACTCTCCTCTTCTTCATTTGTTTAAGAGCTTTCACCATTACATCCGAGTTGGCTAAATTTTAAACACAATGTCATCGTAAGGAAAACAGGAGTGGAAATAATTATCAACTATAGGATGATGTTATCTCTTTTCGCAAAGAATTTGGTCGACCAACAGATATAACAGTTCAATTACCATTTACGGAGAATCAACATCCGCATATCATTTTCAAGGAAAGGAAGACCTCATTCTACTTAAAAATCTCAACTTCCACTTGACGAATACCTAATCAACACGAGTATCACACCATTCCTTTTTCGCGTAGAAAGACATACTTCATGTCGTCAGTTCAATGTTCCAGTAGTCAAAATTTTCCTCGTCATACTTAGATGGAAATTCGTCAAATCCTTTTCATCTCGCTAAATTATTCGGCAACTTAAATTCAATAAAAGATCATAATTTCTATAAATATTTACTTTTTGATATTATTGATTCACGTGATAAACTCCCACATTCGATTTTCACTGCGATTGAACAACTTTTTATCATTTGTAATTATTATTCCATCGTACAACAAAAGATCAAAAGTGAGGTGGTGGTTCAGTCTGGAGGTGGACATTTTATTTCATTATGTACTATTATAACTTATAATGCTTTGTTTAATACCGATATTTTTCACTTTCAACAATAAACTAAGAACCATATTGCTCATATATATCCACCCTGTAATGATACTACTCGTAAATCTATTTACAAATTAATCTCTGTTCTCTTCAAAAAACAAGTAGTAATCTTTCCTGTTAATCTTCTTTACGTCCTTTCTGATGCCTTCCTAAGATTATGTCTTGCAACAAAATTCTTCAAATTTCCATTTATGTTTCTGATGGTATAGGTTACGTTTAACTCCTGGTTCATGATGATTAATTTAAAATCTTTTGGAGATTCTCCAAGGTCGGTGTGTAAAAAGGATAAATGGAGGAAGGGTCGTTATCAGTGCCTTGTGTTCATTTATAAAGAACATTGAGAAGGTTTTAGGAACCTTTACCTCACATCTGTGTTTAAATATGAATTTACATTGAGCTTTTAACATTCTTACTAGATTTACTCTCATTAAAAGGTGAAAATTTTATAGACTCCACTTTTCCTAACAAAGTCTGGATTTTGTTATGTTCTACCTAAACAAGAGTAATTATGATATATAATCGGCTTTAATAATTTTCAGAATAAATTTTGATTTATAATTTTTTTTTGTATTTTGACACCAGCAATTTTTTAAGTTATTTTGGAACATTTGTACTACAATCTTTAGGACTTTACATTATAGTACTTGGAATTTATTAGCTAAAGGTTTTGAAGTTTCGTTTTAAACTTTGATTTTCATTCAAGAATTGATTTCCGATAAGCTTTGAAGTCTCATTGCCTCATTCGATTTTGCTTAAATTTAATAATTTGTAGCAGAATTTTCCTCAAAATTTATTTCACTTAAATTTTAAGGTTTAATTAAGGTATCGAATTTAATAAAGAATTTCAAACTTTTCTTCAATTAAATATAATGAATTATTCATTCTTGACGTGTTAATTAATTAGACTTGTGACTTTTAGTATAAGCCCCAAAGGAAATATTCTTCTTTTAAACTTATAAATTATTTACTCCTTCCCATGAAATATTAATTTTTTTATTTTACAATTATTTAAATGTTTTCTTCGATTTAAACTTACGAATTATTTAATGTTTCGTGAGCGAAACTTTTCGATTGTGACTCGCAAATTCTTTGGTTTTTCGATAATATTTTTATTAACATTTTAAAGTAAATTAATCCATTAGTAAAGAAATTAAAAATCTTGTACAAAAGAATGATTTATTTATGAGAATTTATCATCTAAGGACTTGCAAATTGGAACATTTTGTTCCTAATAATGATTAATTATTTATCTATTATTTATTTATTATTTCCCCTTTATAAGGGTTACTTACATACTTACGTGCTTAAGCAAATGTTTTTTTAAATTACTTTTATAATTACTTTCATAGCTGCACTCAGAACATTTAAATAACTTTGTATCTCGATGCTTAAGCATGTGCTTTTTTAGATCTCCTTTATAATTACACTCATAGCTGCACTCAGCACATTTAAATAATTTTATATTTTCATGATTAAGCATGTGTATTTCATTCACTTCTTCCGATACATTCATAGCTGCATTCAGAACATTTAAATAACTTTTTTATCTCGATGCTTAAGCATGTGCCGTTTTAAGTGTCCTTTCTGATTACACTCATTAGCTGCAACTCAGAACATTTTAAATTAATTTTTTATTATTTCGTGATTAAACATGTGTATTTTCTTATGTCTCCCTTCCGATTACATTCAATAGCTGCACTCAGAACATTTTAATAACTTTGTATGTATCTCGATGCTTAAGCATGTGCTCTTTTTAAGCTTCCTTTATGATTACACTCATAGTCGCACTCTGAACATTTAAATAATTTTATATTTTGATGCGTAAGCATGTGTATTTTTAAGCTTCCTTTGTGATTACACTCATAGTCACACTCAGAACATTTAAATAATTTTATATTTTGATGCGTAAGCATGTGCGTTTTTAAGTTTCCTTTATGATTACACTCATAGCCACACTCAGAACATTTTTAAATAATTTTATATTTCGTGATTAAAACATGTGTATTTTTATGCATTTCTTTGATTACTTTTCATACTGCACTCAGAACATTTAAATAACTTTGTATCCCGATGCTTAAGCATGTGCCGTTTTAAAGTTCCTTTCTGATTACACTCATAGCAACGCAATCAGCACATTTAAATAATTTTATATATAATTTCGTGATTAAGCATTGTGTATCCTTATGGTTATTTCTTTCTGAATTACATCATAGTTACACTTCAGAACATTAAATAACTTTGTATCTCGATGCTTAAGCATGTGACGTTTTAAGGTTCCTTTCTGATTACACTCATAGCTGCACTCAGAACATTTAAATAAATTTTTTATTTTCGTGATTAAGCATGTGTGTTCTTATGTAACTCATCCGATTACATTTTGATTGGGACTTTGACATTTTAAATAAACTTTGTACTTGACTGATTCAGATGTGCTTTTTTAAGTTTCCCTTCTGATTACACTCATAGCCGCACTCAGACATTTAAATAAATTTTATATTTCGTGATTAAGCATGTGTATTTTATGTAATTATTCTCTTGATTACATTCATAACTGCACTCAGAACATTTAAATAACTTTGTATCTCGAATGCCTTAAGCATGTGCCGTTTTTAAGTGTACCTTCTGATTACACCATAAGCCGCACTCGCCACATTTAATTAATTTTATAATTTCGTGATAAGCATTGTTTGTATCCTTATGTATTTCTTCTGATTTTACATTTCATAGCTGCACTCAGAACATTTAAATAACTTTGTATCTCGATGCTTAAGCATGTGCTGTTTTAAAAGCTTCCTTTCTGATTACACTCCAAAGGTGCACTCAGAACATTTAAAAAATTTTTGAGTATGCTGTTGAATTAGCAGATGATCTTTTTTAAAGTGATTTCCAATTACATTCATAACTACAATGCTCACATTTAAATTTTCTTTCATGCATTTTTAAATGCCTTTTTAACGGATCTTTGTTTTTAAAACTTAAATTACAATATTTGCAACTGAAGTTTTCCCGATAATTCTTTTTCATGCTTTGATTCTGCGCTGCTGATGCTTGAGGTCTTTTTTTTTAAAGAACTTTTTTTTTTTCCATTTTTTTGGCAGTCTGAACCTTGCAAATTATGAGGTATGATATCAAAAGATTGTATTTAAATTTTTAAGGTCTGTACAAAAAGAAAATTAATATGAATGGAGAAGAAAAAAACAAATACTTTTAGAAAATATCTTAGTCATCAAATAATTTCCTTTTTAAATATCTTTGTTTTAGGCAAGACAAATTCTATCATTTACCATAAAATAAAATGTAAATTTGTGAATGTAAAAACCAAAATGCTTTATTCAGAAAATAAATAATTTACATTTTTAAATTTAGATTCAAATTAACACTAAAAAAACAACCAAGCAACACTTTTTTTTTTAAAGTGGGTTGCATGATAAAATAAACCAAATTGGATAATATATATATATATAGTTAGAATATAATATGAATATAATATATATATATATATATACACGTTATATATATTATATTAATTATATATATATAATATAATATAATATATATAATATTATTATATATAATTATATATCTATATAGTATATTATATATATATATATATATATTATATATTATATTAATATATATATAAAACACTCGTGGCGTAGGAAGTTGACTCGTCGACTATCATGCGAGAGAACGCTGGAGTTCAATTCTCCGCGTGGCCAGTCTGATGTTATCTTCCTGAGGCAAGAATTATAAACTCGCCTGCGAACACATTGGTTATCGCTTGTGTGGGATAGGGCCGGCCTTAAAGTTTTTCGATTCCTTGCAGCCCCCGGGTTACTCTCGGATAAGGAGATAAAGCATGTTAAAAGGCAAGTATATATAATATATAATAAATATAAATAATATATGAATTATATATATATTAAAATATATATAATATATATATATATAAATAGTATATATATATATATAATACTATATATAATTTATATATTATATATATATATATATACATATATATATAATATATATACTCCTCTGTCAAAAAGTAAATTTACGGAATATCAAATGAACGAACTGAGTAATGTAGCTCCATCCGTGACGCATACGAGTGGATAGCTAGTTACCTAGGCTACA
>JABUQX010002814.1:32500-47208 GCA_015478945.1 Trachelipus rathkii | reverse complement strand
TAATATATAGCATACACATACGACATGGCATTAGTAATTGACACGAAGAAGAAGGGTATCTATATAGCTATACTGCTCGTCATAGCATACGTCTGCTCACCTTTCGCAAGCATAGTCGATAAGAGTCAGTAGGATGAGATTATCATATTATATCTAGTATATATATATTCTATTTATATAATTCATTGTTTTCCATACTATCGCTCTACTTGTATATAATATATCTATATTATATTTTTATTTATATATATTATGTTATATAGATATATATATCAGTTATAGTATAGTTGAGATAGCATATATACCTATATTATACTTATATAATTATTATTTTATGTTATTTTTCATGTGGCGTTACTTGGACGTACATACACTTCGGTTTAGGTCACGAGTTTTCATACTATATATCTTTTCTTATAAACGTAAGAACATCGAAACATCTACTTTTTATATAATTAATATAGATCGCTTACTGTTTTTTATTTGTTATGTTATAAAGTCTTTGTTTTACTAGGGATGATTAACCAAGTACTTTGGCTGCTCCAAAGCAACATACTATTGCGTTCTTTCTTAGTGCTCCTATCATCAATTCTCAAATGTAGCTGTGGGTTTCTTTTATGAGATAAGTTTTTTAATAGTTCGTTTTTTCTTTTAATTATAATCTATCACTTTCTTCCTATTTATGCATTATTTTCAATTTTTTATTATATTAGCTGGAATATTTCTTTAAATAATAGTTTAATTATTAATATTAATATTTGCATATTTATCAGAACATAATCAGTAACACAATCCGAATACAAATACATTTTTAAAACAAATCTGTGCCTACAGTAGTCCTACGACATTTCTGTTTACATATTTTACGGTGTGAAGAGAACGAAGTCTTATATATATTTTTCGATTATATGTAGGCAACATGACTTACTACTCTCCCTATTATTATAGTTTATGTACAATAACTGGAACGTCATATTCGTTCCGCCCGGTTGCAAAAGAATATTTTGACTTTCTTATAGACTTCAAGAGTAGGATGCGTAAGTAATTTTTACTAATGAATTCATTTACTTATTATATGCTATTATTTTATTGTGTGTGTTTTGTTTTTTCTTTTTAATTTTTCTTAAATAAATTTATTTGGTATTTTTTTTATTTAATTTTTATATTATAAGTGAATTTATTATTATCTATTTTAGTTAAATACTTTTACAATTTAATTTCGATTATTAAAACCGTTAAAAAATATTGGGTTTAGGAGCTATACTCTATCTCTTCGGCTTACCGCTATGTGATATACGCCCCTGATATATAGTAATAATTATATATAATTTTTTATTTATTATATTTATTTATATTATATTATATTTATTTATATTTATATATTTTTTATATTATATATATATATATATTTTATTTTATATATTATATTATATTATATATTTATTTCAATTTATATTATTAATATTATATATAGTTTATTTATTATTTATATGTTATTTATATTATTTGGCAGAGGTTGTTTTTTATTTTCTCGAAGAAGGAAACACTGGTGTATGGTTAATTTTGAAATATTTTATTAACTGTAATATATTAGAAGGAACATGTTTTCAGGTAAATTTTGAAAAATTTTGTTACTTTGCACTAAGAGTACAAAATAGGTTAGGGTTTTGAATTCGGGTTAGGTTAGTTTAGGTTAGCCTATACTCCAATTTAGCCTAACTCTTCGTACGCTAAATAAAAAAAAATTTTTCTAAATTACTCTGATAAACTATGTTTTTCCTTCTTAATCGTTATTCGTTTACGTGGTATTGTACTATATAAATTATTTTTCAAATATTTATCCTGAAACCATTGTTCTCCTCTAAATGGTATGCAAGGAAGGTAAGCAATATATAATTATATATAATTTATATATTAATTATATATATATCTTATTTATATATTAATATGTTTTCTATTATATATTTTATTTTATATATATAATATATTAATTATATATTTTTATTATTATATTTATGTTAGTTATATTTATATTATATATTACTTATTTATTATATTTTATATTATTTTTATTAGATATATAACTATTTATATTATTATTTATATATATTTTATATAATATATTTTTTAATTATATTTCTTATATATTATTATTTATTATATTATTTTTTTTTATATTGTTTTATATATTATATTATATATATGAGTGGTATATATATCTATATATAATAATCTATATTGATTATTACTATAGTAGTGTATGAAGTATATATATATACTATATAATATATATATAAGTTAAGTATATATATATTAGGGGTGATATAGCCATGACCGATGCGCCTTCAGCCACTCGCAAGGAGGTCACCATCGGTGCGGCGTTTAAGCCTAGTCAAGCTACCAGCCAATTCCAATATAGGGCCACAAGTCAAACTCATGTCCAAAAAAAAAGAAAAATAAATACATAAAACCCCTCCCTTAAAATTTTCCGCTTGATTTCCAGGCATTATTATATAATTGTGTTTACTGTAGGTGCTGCCTGTTCCTCGGAGTTAATGATGTCAGCTTTATACACTGACATTATTATTCCAATTACATATTTTGGAATCAGCGTATAAAGGTTTTACAAAAATGTAAATATTTCAATATAGAATAAATGCTATATATTATATATATATATATATAATATATTATAATATATAGTAATTTTATATTGGTGGTATAGTATTAGTTTGTATTTAAATTATACTTAGCATATAGTTTAACGTATTTGGCATAGATTTACTTTGTGGCCAGTACTCATATCTCAAAAACTACAATAGCTACAGTGCGACAAGGGAATATCATATTTGCTGAAGTCCTAGCAAAATTTTACTGCGGAATACCTGTAAAAAAAAAAAAAAAAAAAAAAAAAAAAAAAAAAAAAAATAAGAAATCAATCTCACAGCTAAAATGTTTTATGTAAGATAAACTATAACATTTTTTTTAATGCCTTGTACGTGGAAGAGTGTTTTTAGTTAGGTAAAATGTAAAAAAAAAAAAAAAATAAAACTAAAGAATAGTTCTATGGTCTTATTTTTTTTTTTAGGAGCAGGGGACATAATTAATATATAATATTATTTGTAAACGGTATGTATACAATTCGGCAATATGTAGGGGCTCGAGCCGCAGCTTGGGTTTTGGGAACACAAGGGGGGGTAGACGTTTTCCAATTACCTCGTAAGGGAAGAGGGCGAGGAACTCCCGCGACATCCTACAAATATCAAAAGAGCGGGGTTCCCGAGACGCCTCCCCGGAGGGGGGGAAATTAGTCCTACCCGTAGTTCCCCGGAAGGCCGAGAGACCCCGACTCCTGCATTCGGTGCGGTATACCCTTGGGGTATTGCTTTAGTTAAAAAAAAAAAGCCAAAAAATTTAATTAGAAGTCTATTTATTTTTAAGAGTAACCAATAAAAAGGTCTCTAAATAGGCCCTCTAATCATATTAATATAAATTAATTACACAATAATTTTTTTATTTTTTTTATTTTTTTACATTTTCCTATCCCAAGATTATTACGAGGAATTCAAAAATCGTATTCCTATTCCATAGTACTTTGCTTTCTTGATTTCAGAGATTATTTCTTTTTTTTTTTTTTACATTTCCGCACTTAAAATTGGACCACATTCCAAAAATGTATTCCTTTTTCGCCGAAGCCAGTCAAGTCAGTCCTGAATTCATTATTGGCCACAAAGTAAATCTTTGCCATATATATATATATATATATATAAGTTAGTATATATCATACGTATATATATATATATATATATATATATATATATATATATATATATATATATATAGGGGCTCGAGCAGACGGGGGACAGAGGGGGGGGACGTTTTCCATACCCGTAAGGGAGGGGGGGAGGAACCCCGCGACACCGCAAAATACCAAAAAGAGGGGTTCCGCAGACCCTCCCCGGAGGGGGGAAATAGTCCTACCCTGTCGTTTCCCGGAAGGCCGAGAGACCCCGACTCCTGCCATCTTTGCGGTTTACCCTTGGGTATTCCTTTAGTTTGAAAAACACCCAAAAAAAAAATAAAAACAAAATATTACTAAAAAATTACTTTTAAAAAAATTATTTAAAATATTTCGAAAACTAATTTGTGCATGTCCGTTAACACTTAAATTCATTGTTTAGTATCATATACTAGCAATATATTAAAAAAAAAAACAAAAAAAAAAATTAAAACTGACGGAGTCGTAAAACGGAAAAGGTCCTATATATTTTTGAATCATGCCCGTTACCACTTAAATTGATTGTTAGGATCATATACTAAAATATATTAAAAAAAACCATTCAAAACTAACGGGGTCGTAAACCAGAAAAGGGTCCCGTGAAAATATATATATATATATATATATCTCATATGAATATAATATTATATATATATCTATATAATATCATATAATATATAGTATATAATATATATTATATATTTCTATATAATATTATTATTTATGATATATATATATTATTCTTATATAGGGGTAGTATATGATATGATAGTATATATTAGGCGTTATATGATAATATGATATATATATATGGTATAATTATATAACTAACCGAATTTTTCTCCATTTTAAAAATGAAACTAGCAACGTTTTAAAATTATCCTTAGTTTCCCTTATGATTTATGAACTATATTTTATATTAATAAAACTTTTTTCTTGATTCTTTTATTCTATAAATAAGTTTATTATTATTATTATATGCATAAGTTTATCCTCAAACAATTTTTATTGATCTATCACGTAAGCCTAATTTGCTTGTCTCTCACAAGTAATAACTGTAAGTCTGTAATAATATAAGTACACATAATAACTGATCCATTTTATATTTCGAATTGCACTTAATTAATTTTTTTTTCGTATTGTTTAGATTTTAGAACATAAATATCACAAATTTGATATCAACTTTCAGTATAAGACAGACTTTCTTGACATCACGGTTGCAAATGACAAATGTTACCAGCTTTTATTATTTTTTAAATTTTAAAACTAAGTCAAAGCACACCAACGTTACAAAAAAAAATATATATTAAAGCTGAACGGTTTTGTTAATATTTTATAATTGTAAACATTATTAAAATAAAAATTCACATCTTATTTTTAAAGATTATATTTTCGGATTAGAATAAACCTTGTATTTTATCTACCGTCGTTATTTTGGTTTTCATTAAAGTTTTATAAGTTGGTAAATATTCGTGACGTAGAAAAGAAAAAAAATTTCAATTAAATTATCAAATTTATTATCAAATTAAATTATCAAATTCAATTAAATTATATATATATATATATATATATATATATAAATATATATATAATATAAATATATATATATATATATATATATATATATAATATTATATATAATATAGTAAAAGTACTTAACGGCTGACAGCGGAAAGCGGAAGGTCGATAAAAAAGAAAATTAAGAGGTACCTCTATTGACATAATGATGTGTTTATGGGCGAAAAGAATTTTTTTTTGGCTAGGAGTGACCTGACCTGACCTAAACTAATCTAACCTCATTTCTCCCCTAGACCATAGGAAAAAAAATTCATTTCGCCCCTAGAACGTCTATTTAATGTATCATAGAGGCCTACACTGTGAATTTTTTTTTATGTCGAGCCTCCCTTCGTGCCTGGCCGTTAAGTAACTTTGTTATTATATTATATATGATATATATAATATATATATATATATATATAGATTTTATTATATATATATATATATATTATATATATAAGAGAGAGAGAGAGAGAGAGAGAGAGAGAGAGAGAGAGAGAGAGAGAGAGAGAGAGAGAGAGAGAGAGAGAGAGAGAGAATATATACACCACATCTGTGTATAACTATAGGAAAGTCAATAGAAGAACAGTATGCCATTTCTACGTAATTCTGACCCTACGCCTCGTGACCCAGTCACGCTACCGTTTTAAATGTTATTTTGACATTTTTTTCCTTCTTTAATTAATTTTTTTTTTTAATTCTTACAGATCTTAAAGTCTAATTCGATAAGAAATTTATCGTTTAGAAGCAGAAAATACTTTTATAGGGGTATGTTTGTATATGTGGGAAACAATAAGTATGACATGTGGGTTCCTATAATTTTGACATTGGAAAATTCCTGAAGGACAGGTTCTAGAATTTTCCTGCGATATCCTGGAGGATATTTTTTAGGATTTATCCTACAGAAAAATTCCTTTGGGAATTTTTATAATCACAAGGACATGATTCGGTCCTAAGATAAAATCCTGGTGAATCTTTCTCTAAGGAAATTTCGCCATTCCATATGGTCCATAAGATTTCGCAAGTTGGCTTCCCCACAGGACCTTTTTTGCTGGGCAATGGCTCCTAGACCTGACGTGAGTCCCTCTGGTACTTCTTTTGCATCGGATAGATTAAAGATGCTAAGTAGAAGTACACTTACGCTTCAAAGGTGCATGTAAGAATAAGAAAAAACCTGATCTTCGCTTTCAAAATGGATTCAGTTCCTAATTAATTTGTGTATCTTTTAATAGTTGATTGTATTGTGGTTTCGTAATTTTAATTATGTTTATAAATAGTTTGCTTTTCTGTATACATCTGTCATGTTTTTAGACTTGTAATTTAAAATAGTTAATATATTTTGGTAATTAAAAATTATAAGATGACTTTGCATATAGACATTCGGTTTCGTATCTCCCTATCAGTAGTGAAATGTAATATGTTTTTTTATATTGATAATGTCATTGTGAGTCATGGAGGCTAAAGAGGGCGTCGATAAATATTACTTTGATGTGAAACAGCCTTAAACGAGTTATTGTAGGGTGTCTTCCAGGTTCTGTCGTCAAAAAGTTGTCCGTCGAGCATTACATAAAAAAGAACTTGTATTATGTAATTATTTTGTTATCAGAGTGGAGGATGCTTTTTACTCTAATCATGAAAGCTGATGAGTACTGCGAAGAAAAATTCCTACATGTGCGGAAAAGCCATAGCCTCCTCATTAAGATATAATAGATGGGGGCTAACTATGAGTGTTAATTTCTGATGGTGAATTGATTAGTGAGAGTTTGACAAGTAGAAGTGTGTATCGAATATCATGTCCTTTTTTGTGTATATATTGTATATGAGGTGTCAGGTGTACTTATGGTTTGAAATGTGCTGTGTTAAATAGTATTAATGTAAATATTCATAAAGTTTAGCTGTGCGTGTGTGTGTAATTGCGGTGGAGAGTAAATGTGAGTAGTGAGAGTGAGGATATACCAGATAGCCTGCTCTGGGAATAATGATGTTTTGAGAGGGAGTAGAAGGGTTTCTAGGAGATTTTTGTTAGGTATAATTTTTGAGGTGTCAAGAAATATGGTTTTTACAGGTTGGGTGGAGTTAATGTATATTGGTAGATTACAATATCTACTGATGCAGTTGAATATAAGCGTGGAGATAGTGATAAGTGAGTGCAAGAGATACTATAAATGTGAAAGAGAATGGCATAGGAGTGGGGGTTTGATTCACGGGAAAGCAGTACATCTAGAGGATAGTGAGTAGTTGGTGAATATATCTGCAGAGACTTTGGTTTATTCGTATAGTAGGATAGGTTCTTATGGCTAGTGTGATTGGTAACAAGAAGTGGGAAGATCCCCTCTATGAGGGTGGTGAGAATGACGAGGAAAGCTCTCAGTTTTCCGAAGGCATGCCGTTATCGGGAAAGAGTAGAGGAAAGCAGTCAGGTGTTAAATGGTAAGGAGATTATGTGTTGTAGATGTGTCTAGGTCAGATGAAAGAATTTGGCAGGAAAAAATGTAGTGTAAGCAGGATGGTACAGGGGAGAAGTTTTAAAGTGGAGAGTGAGGCAGAGTCAGTAGAAGTGCCCGTGAGGAGAGATGGGTTAAAATTATACTAGTATCTTGAGAAATTTAGATGGGGAACAATAAAAGGAGGTTCTATATAACAAGAAATACACACGTAAAATAAGATTTGATCTCTAGAGTAATGAATATAAAATAGAAAAAATATTAGGAATCTAAAGGAAAAGAAAAAAATAAAAAAGAATCTTGTCAAATGGGTAGGTTATACAGTGAAGTTTAAATAGTTATATAAAGGCTAGTGAAATTAAGAAACATTGATCATTACTTTGTGAACATGGAGAGTGAAGATCATTTCTATTTAATGCTGCCCTCATCGGCTTCTATGGATCTATATCCTGAAAATAAAATATCAGACTATACAACCCAATTATGTGGAACACTATAGACTTTTGATCGAGAATGTATGAAGCAGGATAAGTGAAATAAGTTCTCTGACGCCGATATAGAGAATAGGCCTGTTTCATATTTGGCGTTTACAATATTTAGAAATGTTGATAATTTAAAAATGGTATTAACTTTTAATTCCTAATATTGCATCCATCAAACGAGGCAACATGAAATATTTCGTTGAATAATTATTTATTAGAAGCACGGTCCTCTATTATAATGCGTTACTGATGTGTTCATGTAGACCTTAACAAAAAATTTGAGAAGAAAGTCAAATATGTAAAGAATTTAGTGTTTCTTTGTTAATAAATCTCGCTAACCCGAAATAACGTGTTAATCTCACTTTAAAATCTCAATCTAATGTGAACTGAAAGATACTAAGTTTTAAATTTATGTTCCGCCCTTCGTCTGGTTTCCGTAATTGTTGTTATCACATGTATACAATATCGGGAATATAATGTCAAACCATATCTAAAGGATCTAAATTGCGCTTATATACCAACGATGGAAGGGGAGTATGTCTCAAAAATGACACCAAGAGTTCATTACATTTTGTTTGCTTGCCTACTAAGTTTCAAGATCCTGGTTTGGCCTATGTTTATACAGATATTTTAGACCATCCAGTATGAAGGGAATACTAAAGCCTCTTTGTTAATGAGTAGTTCTGATGTTGTCCCTATATATATGGTCGTAAAGTTATATGTAGCTTTGCCTAATGTCACCGTACTTACTATAGTAAAATGACCCAATCTGAGTTCAGTTTTCGCGTTTATATAAAGAGACGTCGAAGGGCCCAAACCATATACCCATTCACAATGGGACAGCAGTGTGGTAAAGTACAGCTCAGTAGAAAAGAAGCTCCGGATAAATAATATAATAAAGTAATAAGAAAGAGAAAAGAGTCTTCAGGGGATCAAGAATATAGAAGGAGATATGGTTTAGGAGGATTTTTTGCTTCGTTATTTTCGTAGAAGCTACTTCCCCTGTTAAATCAAGGAGGTTTAATCACATTGCTATAACAAAAGCGGCCAGAAGCAGAATAAACACGACATCCCAGAGGATATTTTATGGGTTGGTGTTCTGGACCTCGTAGTGCCTTTAAAACGTAGTACCGCAGTAGCTGATGTTCAGTGAAATGGTTAGAGTGGGCAATTTACGGACGATGTTTAAGACGAAAAAATACGCCGTAAGATTGACTGGTCGAGGTGTAAGGTGGATCCGGTAAAAAACCATTAAAGAGGAATAATAAAGGACCACTAAAGAAAAAGTGTATTGATGTGTTTGCTCTCTAATATCAGTGATAAAAAAGGAGAAGACGGTGGTTATGAGAAGAAATAGAGAGGAATATATAGGGAATGTTTAAATATCCAGGTATTATCAAATAACGTCAAGAGCGATTGTAGTAGCAAGATGCCTTTCCTCCATCCCTCCAGCCCCGACTGTTGTAAGGAGCGAATTGGATCTCTTTTTCGTGAATCCTACACAAGATCAGTGTGAGGAATCTCATATTTATTATTATTAACCCCATTCATGCGATCACAAATACAGATGTACCTCTCGAATTCAAAATCCCTGGCACTTCTGTCCAATATCTTGATCCTTCGAATGTGTTTTTTTATATCTGAAGAACTTAAGTTAGTAAACGAAATGGTTCAATAATCTCAACAGAGCACCTTGTGACCACATAGTATCTCACCGAGACAAATTTCCTTTGTATATCATGTTTCAAATCAACTTGAGGTGTTTTTAAAATGAAACATCTCTAGGAGGCATCAGCTCTGCAAAGTTACCCATACCGAAGTTATATCGAAACTTTACTGAATTATTCAGATGATGCTAAAACAGTCCCATTTACAATCATGTGGGTATTACAATTTTAAAAGATGTAGAGAAACATAGGGCCAATGCCGCTAAATCTAAAAAATAACACTTACGAATATTATGGACGTGTGAACGGTGATATATTCTCTCAGGAAAGCCTTATTCTACCATCAGTGGACACCCGCATTAGGTTAAACTAGATCTACTCCTCAATTTGCGTTTAATGTTCAAAGCAACGCTACAGCCACAACTGCCGCGCCAAAACCTATTTTCAAAATTACTGGACGCCTATCTCTATGTACGTAAAGTGAAATTATCTCCCTTTAAACTATGGAAATCGAGAAAACTCTTTTGGACGATACAGCAAATATACAATCAGAGGAATTGAAGACTCAATTTTTTAACTAATTACCGAAGGATTATCAGTAATTAACATACTATGCATCTGGTCGAATGCAAGCTTACCTCAGGAAGGTCATTGTAGGAAATTGGTAGAACACGAATGCCTATTCCTGGAAACATGGGAAGTCCGCCTTTAAATTACCCATTTTCGGTCTTTAGAAGGTAATCAGTTTGATGTGAATGGTCAACATCAAAACGGTCCGTGATTATGAGATATAGTACGAAGGCCTCCACATTCTCCAGTGTTCGCGTCTTTTTAACGATGTTATTTGCCGAACACTGTAATCTATGCAGCGATACACGGTACAGTGTTGACTCAAGCTTAATGCTGAAAACGTAAATTTATATGCCTACGATTCTTCCACTAGCTGATCTTTCAGCTGTTAATGCTTATCATCTCAATATGCTAAGAAAAAGAACATTAGGATTAAGTCTCAAATTTGGACAAAGTTTGAATCATCGATCTCAGTTCTGGTGTATTTGAACATCCTCAAAATCATTGAGATTGACAGAGTACGAAATATAATCTTGATTAATAACGATGAATGAAGAAAGAAATATTAAATGCCTTTAGAAACGAAATAAGATTTTTAGGGTGTATTTCGCTCTGTAATGAACTTAGCTCTGTGAAATTGGGTACCGACTCTGGACTTATCTTCAACACTTCTCCTCGGGATGTTTCGAACAATGGTCACTGGAATAGCCGTGTATAGAAGTCCAAAAAAATGTTGTAATATTTTTCCTATGACTCTCTTGCATTTAAGTTTTTATGTTTGTAATCATTATGTAACATCTTTTTTTAAAATATATAATGTTCAATATGTTTAAACATATGAACTCGAAGAACCTATCATTCTAATTATGTGGTTGTATACTGTATTTATTTTCATTATATGCTTTTTTAAATAATGTTTTTCTTTTATAAACTTGTAAATATATTTGAGTCTAAAAATTTATATGTTAACGATTATGTAGTCTTGCACTTATGTTATATACCAAAATTTAAAAAATTACATATTTATCCTCATTCAGGTTGTTCAGAAGATCCACTTTATTTTTAATACTATAGAAATAGAACATATATGAATTAATCATCGATCAATCGATCATGGAAGGGTAGGAGGGTTGCTGGAAGGCAGTTTTAAGTTTACTGAATGTTACTGATTTATTCTGCTTTTAAGAGGTATGTAAAACATAACAATTTTAGTAGAAAATGATGACTTGAATCAATAGATCGAAATAATTCATGATCAAATAGATCAATACGATCATGCGGAAGGGAGTAGGAAAGGTGGTTTGATGTTACTGATTTTCCTGATTTACTGTCTTTTAGAGTAATGTAAAAATGCAAAATTTTTAAAGTTATAACAATATCTGTGACTAGTTCTGTGAGATATTTTATTTCATATAATCGTCTTAAGATGAAAAATTTCATATTCCTGCCATCACTGTCACATATGAATCATGGAAGGATACGAGTTAAAAATTAGGAGTTAAATATTTTGATACTTCATAGCTAAACCCACTAAGCTGACGTGGTTAGGGATGGAACTATCGCAACTTGTGAATGCTCTTGGATAGTCAGGTTTTAATAAAAAAAAAGAACATCTAACTTATCTAACAACACCTAATCTTACTTAAGGTAGCCCTAACCTAACCTAACCTAACCTAACCTAACCTAACTTAACCTAACCTAACCTAACCTAACCTAACCTAACCTAACCTAACCTAACCTAACCTAACCTAAACCTAACCTATCCCTAACCTTAACCTAACCTAACCTAACCTAACCTAACCTAACCTAACCTAACCTAACTTAACCTAACCTAAGCTTGCCGTGACCATAATAAAGCACAAAAACTAAGTGTAAGAATAATGGTTCCAATGGTCACAAACCTCATGATGACAGACTGCTTAACTAATAGAAAACAGCCATGTGACCCTGTGAAACATGTTACGTAAATTGGGTTTTGTGACCAACCGCATGTTTCGTTAGCTCTTAATGGGAAAACCTTATATTAACCGGTGAAGGACTCATTAAACATCATACTATTTGTAAACAAAGTTATTACAATCTATTTAGTTGCTCTGTACTAAATGCTAGTAGTTGGCTTAGTCAGGCTACTGATTCGATGTTGTATGAAACACAACTTCATTGTGTCGGTAGGGTGCCGTGCCGTGCTGCTTGGTGAGGTGATAGAAAATGGGATGTTCGACCAACCTTATCTGGTGGTTTAAATTTATTATATTCTTATAATTTTCTAAACAGCGCCAATTTTTTAACATTTTTTTCTAAAACAAACATTTTCAACACATACGCCTCTTTGCATCTGACTCCTCCATATATAAGTAAAGTCAACAGGGATTTTCCTCAATGCAAAAATTAGGTTCAACCACTCTTTTACAACATATTTTTTTTTTAACAAAGTTCACACCTCACGGGCATAACCCTATTCTAGGAGGGAAACTTTTCTAGGTAATTTCTACCTAGGATCCGGACTAGGTATCGAACCCGGGCCCTTGTCATGCGATTCTGCCACGGGAGCGGTAAATAACCATAAAGCATATACCACCATCTGTGTTGCTATGTCATTTACATCTGCACCTACAGAATCAAAATTTACAATACTTTTATTGTAAATATTGTTTGATTATTTTCTTTTTATTAAACAAGAATATTGCTTATTGCTTTCTTTATATCGTGTAAAACTCTTGACAGAATCGCTTGATTTATTTTATTGAAAATGGATCCGTCGATTCTTTGTCAATTTTTTTACCTCGAAATTTCAAGAGCTTAAATAAATATAGTAACTTATATTGAAAAGCAAAATGTTGAAAGAAAGGAAAATGGCAATTTTGTCACATAATTTACATATATATATATATATATATATATATATATATATATATATTGTAGATATTATATATATATCTATTTTTATATAAATATATTTATATATAATATATATATATATATATATTATATTTATATATAATATATATATATATATATAATGATATATAGATACTAATAATATATTATCTACCACCACATTTGGAACCAAAATTTCTAATTCAAAAAAATTTCTAAGTTCAGAAAAGTTTAAGTTAGTTTTTTAAGAAAATTCTTTAGTGGCAAGCTTCTGGAATTATGCCAGAAGCTTGCCACTAAACAATTTTCTTAAAAAACCTAACTTAACTTAACTTTTCTGAACTTAAGAAATTTTTTGAACAGAAAATTTTTGGTCTCAAAAATGTGTGGGTCCCTGTCTACAGTATTCTAATATATATATTATAATATATATATATTATATAATGGTTGTATGTATATCGATTTACATTTATGGTTAATATATATCTTTAAAAAAAAAAACATATCTCTATATATAATATATTATATATTTATATATATATAGTAATATATATATATATATATATATAGTATATATTATATATAATATAATCCTATATATAATACTACATAATATATATTATATTATATATATATATATATATATAATATATATTTAAAAAAAAAAACATATCTCTATATATATAATATATATATATATATATATATATAATTGATATATATAATTATGTATATATTATATATAATATATATTAGAATATATATATATATATTATATTTATATAATATATTATAATATATATATATATATATATAATATATATATATATATATATATATATTACTTATATATATATATATAATATATAATATATTTATATTTAATATATATATATAATATATATATATATATATATATATTATATATATATATATTAATAGTATATATATGTATATATTTAATATTATATAATATATATATATGATATTATATATTATATTAATTATATATATATTATAAATATATATATATGAAGCTTTAGAATCTATGGATATTTTATTCATCCTCGTTTTCAATGTATCTTTGAATAAACGTAGGTGGAAGAAATGAGAGCAACGCTTCAATAAAAGAAAAACCGTGGATATACGGAACAAGGAAACAAGATTGTAAACAAATAAGATTGAGAGAATACAAAAGGAATCGGTAGGGGTGAGATTATAACTATGTAAAACAAAGTTTAAGTACGCTGCGAGAAACACATTTTCAAACACATACACATGCATACACACGATTATACACACACATACACACAACACACAAATATATTATATA
>JABUQX010002814.1:22500-27500 GCA_015478945.1 Trachelipus rathkii | reverse complement strand
GTTGACGATCTACCGTGTGAAAGAAGCAACAAATCAAAGTCTGCATTTAAGAAATCATTTACAAAAAAATTGAGTCGGGAGTTAAACTTATATTCAGCATTAAATGTCTTGGAATCGAGCGATCAACACAAATATATGTTTTTTGAAGAGAAATGGGATATTATCTGAGAAATAGCATTCGAGCTAGTAATTGAAGAAGGAATTCTATATTTGTTCACGTTAGAATATAACCATTTATAGTGATAATGATGAAGATCTTGTTAGTTAGGGCCAGTGCCTATGATATTAACAATTTATTATGATGTAAAAGTGATGGTGATTGTGATAGTATGAATATATTTATTCATAATAACACCGCCTCCTTGATAGGCTCTGCCCGTACGGTGGTGACATGTGTAAAAAAAAAAAATTATATTATTTATATATATTATATATATATTATATATATATATATTATATATATATATAAATATATATATATATATAATATATATATGATATATATTAATATAGTATAGTATATAAGTTCATTTTAAATGAATGAATCACAGAAGATTTTACTCTTCATGAGCGGGTTCCGACACTGGCAACCGCGTCGTGCGTTAACAGCACCGGGCACGCCTATCGCACTAGGCATGTGCCCACTTGAATCTATCGCGAAGCAAATTAAGAATTTAAAAATTTTAGGCGAGCCATAGGACGACGACCACTAATAATCATTATTTTATTAATATATATTATATATATTATAATATATATTAATTAAATATTACTATATATATATTTATATTATTAATTATATATATATATATATATTATTATATATATATTATATATATATTTAATATATATATTATTATAAACGATGCAATTTCACGGGCAGAGCTCTTTTACCAAAGAGAGGGCAAGACAAAAAACAAAGAAGAAACAGAAAAAATAAAAAGGAAGTATTCCCCAGTGGGCGCGACGCGAGATCTTAAAGAGAGGAAGATTGATATCTGCAGGAAAAAAAATGGATGAAGGGTAATTATTCAACAAAACAGATGTGGCTGAAAGAAGGAGGCACACAGAGTAAACTTGAGTCTCAATTATTTCACACAAATACTCATGTAGAGTAAGGCATTCTTGTTTAACGAGGGCGACGGCAGTGGTTGAGGAATGTGAGCGGTCAATTGTCTCGAGCACGCTGCCGTTTGTAATACTATAGAAAGAGATTTGGGCACCAAATATCACCTCGCAGAGGAAATTAGAAAGTGGAATTTATTAGTCTTAGCCTTAGCCTCAACACTATCCAAAGAGGTGGAACGGATCAACCCAAATTAATAACAGTGTTTCTAATAAGGGGCAATAAGACTGACAAGAAGAAAAATCACGAATTTAAACAGAATCCAGCTCATTGAGACCATTTAGCAACCGATTTGATTAAGGTCTCCAAACAATTCATTATTTATGTTCAGTCCAAGAATATTTATGTTGTTTACAGGTGACACATTAGAGCCGTCGAAGGGATAGGAAAGTTGGGAGTGTTTTAGATAGAAGATATGAAGATGTGAAGATTTTAAAAGTCGAATTACAAGAATGCGGTTACCCCTGAGAAATCCCGACCACATCAGCAAGAATTGAATAAAACTGTAGACGAAAGGCAACTCTAGATACAAACGAGGGGGCACAATTAAAATGAGTGGAGGAATGAAGTTGACTCAGAGTTGAACAGAGTTTAGAAGTCCAGCTAAGAAGACGTCTAAATTAAAGAAAAAGAAGAATAAAGGTGGAGATAAAACAAACCCTGAGGAAACCCCACAATTAACAAGAAAGGAGAAAGAGTTTGCTCCATCAACAAAAGCTGAAATGGAACGATCTGAAAGAAAACTAGACAAGAGTAAGCAAAGCGAAGAAGAAATCCAAAGGTAGTGCTTAGAAGTAAGCGATGCGTGTCTACCATGTCAGAAGCTTAGATATTCAAGGTTACCTACAAAGACTACTCCCATTAGTTCCCTAAGGACAGAGACCATAGATCATGATAACTATATATATAGTAATATATATATATTATATAATATAATATATATATAATATAGTATAATATATAGTATATATATATATAATATAATATAATATAGTATATAGAATATATATATATTATTATATATATTATATATATATATATTAATATATATATATATATATTATATATATATAACTATATATATTATATTTATATATATATATATATATATAATAATATAATATATATATATATATTACTATATATATTATATATAATTATATATATATATAATTATATTATTATATATATATATATATATATATATATATATATACATTCTAAAACTATTTAATTTTTATAATTGATTTTATCTGAATAAGCGAGTCGCGAGCCACATTAGAACGGTACGCGAGCAACATGTTGCCCGCGAGCTACGGGTTGGGCACCACTGTACTAGACAGTTTCGTGAAACTTGAACTGACGAGAAGTTTTTTAAAAAATGCATTTTCTCATCCCATAATGCTGAGTACTCAAAGGCTACTACTACTACTAACTACTACTACTACTACTACTACTAGCTACTCTACTATACTACAAATAATAATAATAATATTTTAATTCTACAATGACAACGAATATACTATTATTTTAATCAATAATAATATAATAATAAATGTACTGAATAATAAACACAAATAATAAGAATAATTATAATAATAATAATAAATAATAATATAATAATAATATATAATAATATTTACTAATAATTATTATAAGAATCATTAATAGTTAATAATAATAATAATATAATAATAATTATAATAATAATAATATAATAATAATAATAATATAATTAATTAAATAATAATAATATATAATAAATAATAAATAATATAATATAATAATAATAATAATAATAATAATAATAATAATAAATAAAGTAATATATATCAATAATAATAATAATAATAATAATAATAATAATAATAATAATAATAATTAATATATAATAAAATAATAAAATTTAATAATTGTAGTAGAAATCATGAATAATTACAATATAAATAATAGGAAAAATAAGTAATAATAATAAATAAAATGAAATATATATATAATTATAATATATATAATATAATATAATAAAATAATAATAAATATAATAATAATACAAAAAATAATAATCAATTAATAATAATAATAATAAAATATTAATAATCATAATACAATAATAATAATAATAAAAAAAAATAATATAATAATAATAAAAATATAATAATAAATATAATAATAATATAAAATAATAATAATATATAAAATAATAATAATAATAATAATAATTAATAATAATATAATAATATCATAATAATTAATAATAATATATAAATAATATAATAATAAATAATATGTCAAATGTATAAAATATAATAAAATATATAATATAATAATATAATAATCAATAAAATAAATAAATAAATAATTAAATAATATAAATAATAAATAATAAATAATATAATAATAATAATAATAATAATAAAATAAAAAAAATAAAGTAATAAAATAATATTATAATCATAATAATAATAAAATAAAATAATAATAAATATAATAATAATATAAAATTAATAATATAATAATAATAAATAATAATAATAAAATAATATATTAATAATAAGATAATAATAAATAAAATACATAATAAATAATAAAATAACTAATAATAATAATAATTAATAAATAAATAATAAATACATAATAATAATATATAATAATAATAATAATATAATATATAAAATAATAATAATAATCATAAAATAATAATAATATAAAAATAATATAATAATAATAATATAAAATAAATAATAATAATAATAATATAATAATAATAATCAATAATAATAATGAATAATATAATAAATATATAATAATGAATAATAAAATAATAATAATAATAATAATAAAAATAATAATAATAATAATAATAATAATAATAATAATAATAATAATAATAATAATAATAATAATAATAATAATAATAATAATAATAATAATAATAATAATAATATCCACAGAGGATTTCCATGAAAGGATATAATTAAAAACCTTTTTAAAGAAAAAGATATTAAAAAATAATTTCTCATTTCATCGAAGCTCTCAAAATTATATTTTATCAGAATAATATATTTCTAATTAAAATTTATTTCGTTAATATATAGAATAATGAAACAAAATAAAAATTATTTTTTAATTATAATTTGATTTCATCTTAACCATTGTAATAAAAGCAAAAGAATATACAATTTTATAATGATAATTAATTTGATTTCATTTTAGTATAATATTAAAATAAAATACATTTATTAATCATATTATAAAAATAATTATATTTATTATTACTAATGAGAATATGATTACACTATGTTACACGTTCTTTGTCTTTGGGCAACAACTGTAATTTCCTATTGTCTTATACCTAGAAGGTTTGACAAATGGCTAATATTTCGTCCAAACTTTGATTTTGTGACCAGTATAATGATATTTCACAAATTTACCATTTCCGATATAAAAAAAATGATGAATATCATCATTATCGGTTACACAAAGTAGAAAAAACGAAATGTAACTCAAAAGTAGCATTTATTTTTATTCATAGTTTATACAACAGAGACCTCATAATATTTAGAAGTGAGAAGTTTTTCTGGATTTAGGCTTATACGGTAAGTTGCTTTCACGAATCAACCCTCAAATATAGTCTCCAATCATGTTTTCGTTATATGTTTCTTGGTAGCGGCGTTCAAAGTTGAGAATATCCTGGTGAAATCGCTCGCCATGCTTTTGAGTAGTCCCCATGTCTCTTAAATTAGCAAGATGGGCATCAAGGATATGGACTTTGAGGGACATCCTGCAGCCCACTTTGCCGTAGTTCCGGACCAAGGTCTCAACAAGCTCCTTAAAGTTTTCGACCTTGTAATTTCCAAGGAAGCCACGAACCACT
>JABUQX010002814.1:0-17500 GCA_015478945.1 Trachelipus rathkii | reverse complement strand
CGCAAAGACAGCCAACCCCGCACCCGCAGGTGCGATCCGCTGCGTTCCCGCCCGCCGCTTGCGCCCGCAGGCGCAATTTTTCCACGTTCCCGCCCGCCGCGTGCGCCGCAGGCGCAATCATCTTCCCGCGCGAACCGAAAAATATATATACCTTATGGAATCATTCATTTTTTTATTTTATACTTGAAACATTTGTATAAACTTACTTACAGACGCTTAAAGCAGTAAAAACGAGTAAATCAATAACCTCAAATGCCTGAGGCATCAGAGGGAATAGTAAGGCTTTGTTTTACTGCCTTTGCTGCTTTAACTCATATGCTACTGCTTTAACTTTCATATTATTTATTAACATATTTTTTCTTTATATTTTGTCTTAATACTTTTAATTTATAATTTTTAAAAATGTATAAGAAGAAAAAAGCCAGGAGTGGCTGATTATAATCATTTTATTTTTACTAAAATGTACGAAATTTTATTAAAAACATATACTTTACTAGACCTTTAAAGCAGTAAACAGTAAATCAATAGAGGTTTTACCTAGCAAACAAAGGGATAGTATGCTTTTGTTTACTGCTTTACGTTTAACTCATCATGTTTTACTGCTTTAACTCAGATATTTATTAACATTACATCCCTTAAAGCAGTCAGTAAATCAGTAAATCGATAGAGGTGTTACCTAGCAAACAAAGGGATTAGTATGCTTTTGTTTTACTGCTTTACTGCTTTAACTCATATGTTTTACTGCTTTAACTCATAATTTACTGCATTACATAACCCTAAAGCAGTAAATCAGTAAATCAATAACGCTGTGGCTTAGCAACAAAGGGATTAGAGGGGATTAGTTTTACTGTTTTACTGCTTATAACTTAAAAAAATTTACATTTACATACCTTAAAGCAGTGAAACAGTAAATCAATAGAGGTTTTACCTAGCAACAAAGGGAATAGTATGCTTTTGTTTTTACTGCTTTACTGCTTTACTTACATATGTTTACTCTTTAACTCTATGCTTTTATGCTTTAACTCATATATTATTAACATTATGTTTTTTATTTGTTTTAATTATTTCTTTTAAATTTCCATTGTTAATATTAATTATTTTTAATTTTTATTTATATTTTTATATTTATTTTTATATTATTTTATTATTATTATGTTATTTATTATTTTATTATTATACTTAGTGTTATTTACTTAATGCTATTGTTATTATTATTATTGCCAGCACACATACTCACATACACAGCACACTACACACACACACACACACACACACACACACACACACTAACACACATACACACACACGTTATTAAAACATCTTATGTTTTAATTAAACACGTACATTTATATTACTCATTCAATTATAACTAAAATTACTTCAAAGTTTCTTAAACTTCTATAATAAATCAATCATGATCTTTGAACAAAGAATTTATTATTAACTGTTAATACTTTTGTTTATAAATTTTATAACTACAAGTTTTAAAATAATTTTTTACTAAAAATTTTATTACAAACAACACTACTATTTTAACGTACTTAAAGCAATAACATCAGTCAAATCACAGTCCAGTTAAGCATATGCCCCTGGCAGCCCTTCTTACACCAAGCGTATGCCACGTTTTTCTATGACTTACTGCATGTACATATCTTTGCCATTAATAGTATAATAACAAAATAGTCTTCCAGTTAAACAACATGTATTTTATTTAAAATCTTTGAAGTTTTTATTTAAAAAATAACAATTATTCACTTACATTTATGATTATTCGCTCAATGTTAACTAAAAATATTTCAAAAGTTTTTTAATAAATTTGGATTTTCTTTATTATTATCTATGTACATTGACAACCCAACACGAGAAACACAACAACTCGCACTCCTTACAGATAACGAAACTGACCTCGTTCGTCTAAAATGTGTTGAAATAACTTCTTTAGGCCTAAATTTAGGATAAGACTTTGTTGACCCCGGATGACGATTGTAGGCTTCTAACGCGTCAGCTAATTACGAACCGCCGATTTAATGTAGGCGAAAATGTGGTGAAAGAACTACCGTTAGAGCCTAAATCAGGCCTAAATTTAGGATTAAACTATTTTTTGTATCCCGGGCTGTTTAAGCTAATACCAGGTCAAAAGTAATTCCAGTATAGACAAGAATCGAGAATCAATGTTATTATTGTTTTATAAATATATTTCAAACTTAAACATGCTGGATCGGTAAGATTGGTTTAAAGTAGTGGAAATTGTTTTCCTTTCTTTGATGGTCAGAGGTATCCTTATCTCTATTATGACCTCGGAACTTGTGATTGGTCGAGAATATTTTATAGCGATTTTTGCCTTTAGGTATGTAAAACATAGTTTTTTCATATCCTGAGACTTACTGTGATGGATGAAAATTATATTTGAGCAGGCGTGTTTTAGACCAAACATTTTAAAATCATACCGTTTTGGCTGTTTTAAGCGGTGCAACAACCGCTCTGATTTCGTAATAAAGTGTTCTATTTTCACTAAGTGACATCTTGATTCACCTTAACAGGTATATCTCAATACAAGACATTGTCCAGCTGGAAAATCAAGATACCGAGAAGTGGGTTTTTGCTTACAATAAAAGAAAACCCGCATGGATTTTAATTTTCAAGGTGCTACCCAGTTCCCATGCTAATCAATACCAAAGCGTTATTTTCATGAGTCCAGATGAATTACTTTGTATATGTAAAAACACACAAAGAGTGGCTTACAGGAATACGTTTAAACAAGCTCAGATTAAACATGTACCGAAACAGTTATTTAGCCTGAACGAAAGAAAACCAACGATAAGCAACTTTACTTAGCATTTTATAAAACGGCCGAAAAAACATTAATCAGTTTTGGAAGTTTAGATTATGGCGAGAGGAATAATGAATCAGCCGTATGTTGAACCTACATCATATGACTTCTACGATTTCAGGTCTAACGCAGCCTGAAATATATGTCAGAGGTAGTAATTGCACGAACCTGCTACTATCATCAGCTGCAATTGCTCTGCTTAATGCGCAACGCGAAGAAGACGATATGTAATTGATCTCCTAGATTACGTGACCGTAATTGCATTAATGTGCTATACAGGCCAGCTCCTATCCAATCAAACTACACATATTTATATATAATTGGCAAAATCCCTGTCGAATGCAATCATCTCGAACTCGCCGATATGTATCCACAGACAGCGTTCCTCTAATCTCCTTCACTAGACACAGTATCAGCGATCACTCACTATCTGTTCACTCTATGCTAGTAAAAAACAACAATAGCATAAAGTATTTATGCAGGTATCCAGCAATGTAAATAACATATATCTTGAAAAGGGAACTTTTACATATGTACCTATCTGAAGTATTACTGAGATACGAAAGTATATAATCGATAATGATATAAATGATTGGCATATTTGTAAAAATTTAGAGAGTTTTAATATGAAATAGTCATAAACATCATGTAAAAATTTACGTAGCAGTTAATATTTAATAGTTAACCTTATATATATATATTACTATATAATATATATATATAATTATATATATATATATATATTTTATATATTATATATATATATTAAAATATATAAATATAATATATATATATATATATATATTACTATATATTATATAATATAATATATATATATATATATATATATATATATATTATATATATAACCATGTGTAATATATTTAACACGTTTGTATATATTTAATGTTATTCTTATATAGTATATATTATATACTCAAGTATATATGGTAGATAAAGCATGATATACGATAACATACTACAATACTATACCTAGCGTATATAATATATATACCTATATACTATAATATATATATATATAATTATATACTAAATAAGTAACTGTTTACATGATTATTAAATTCTAATTTATATAGTTAAAGTCTTTATTATCCTTACTTTTTATCTTTCTTTAAAAAATATTACATGCTATGTGTAAGAGTTGAATGTATATAAATTTAAAAGTTTATGAAAGGATATCTTATACATATTGAGTTAAATAAACGAAGCTGCGGCTCAGAGAGGATATGAATAAAACTGGTTTTTACATACCTAAAAGGCAAAAAAAGCTATTAAAGAATAATTCTTCGACAATCACATACGGGAGGTTCATATATAGATCACAGATTACTCGATTCCACCTACAAGAAAGGAACATTTCCTTTACCTGCTTAAGGAGTCTTCGACCGAACCCAGAACTGTTTCTGCTTGAAATTATATTTATAAGATACTAAACACTGATTCTCCGATTCTTGTCTATACCTGGAATTACTTTACCTGTTTAGGCTTAATCAGCCGGAACAAAAAAAGGTTTATCCTAAATAGGCCTGAATTTAGGCCTAACGTAGTTATTTCACCACATTTTTACAGAAAGAGGTCAGTTTAAAATATGACCTGGAATTAGGCCTAAATTGCCCCGGGGTACAAAAAGGCTTATCCTAAATTAGGCCTAAAGTAGTTATTTAAACACATTTTACAGAAGAGAGCTCAGTTTCGTATCTGTAAGGAGTGCTCGTTGTTGTGTTTTCTCGTGCTGGATTGATCAACTGTACATAGATAATAATAAAGAAAATTCAAATTATTTTTTAAGAAACTTTGAAATCATTTTAGTTATATCATCGCGCGAATAATATAAATGTAAGTGAATATTGTTTATTTTTAAATAAAACCTTAGAATGATTTTAATAAAATACATGTTATTTCAGAGAAGACTTATTTTGTATTTCTATACTTATTCATGGCTAAAGATGATTGTAACGCAGCTAGTAAGCTCAATAGACACAAAACTGGCCAAAGCTTGTAGAGAGCTTATAAGTGACGTCTTCCTAATTTGCGAATTTATTGCTTTAATGTATGTAAAATATGGTTTGAAGAAATTTAAGTAAAAATTATTTTTTTAAAAGTTGTATAGATATAAAATTAACATAAATGGGACCAAGATTATCCAGGTTTTAAGTAATTCTTTGTCAAAAGTATAATGAATGTATTTATGTATATGACAGCTTTTTAAAAAACATTTGAAAAGTTAATTTTAGTAATTGGAATGAGTAATATAAATGTAACTTCTGTTAATAAAATCCATAAGCATGTTGTAATAAATTATTACGTTATGTGTGAAGTGTGTGTTGTGTACTGTGTCTGTGTGTATTGTGTGTGTGTGAACTGTGTGTGTGGGTGTGTTATGTAGTGTGGCTTAAATAATAATAATAAAATAGCATGAAGTAAATAAGACTAAGTATAATAATAAAAAAATATAAATAGAAATATATAATAATAAAAATAAAATAATAAAAATAAAATAATAAAAATAAAAATAAAAATACAAAAAGAATAAAAATAATATAAAAATAAAGAAAAAAAATATTAAAAACAATAAAAAACATAATGTTAATATATATATATAAAGCAGTAAAGCATATAGTTAAAGCAGTAAAATATGAGTAACAGCAGGTTAAAGCAGCTAAAAAAAAAGCTACTGATCCTTTGTGCTATGTAAAACACCTCTATTGATTTCATATTTACTGCTTTAAGGTATGTAATGTTAATAAATATATGAGTTAAAGCCAGTAAAACAGGTAAAACCAAACAGCCCTACGTATATCCTTTGTTTGCTCAAGCAACAGCGGATTGAGTTTACTGATTTATGCTTTGAGGTTAGTAAGTAATAATATATGAGATAAAGCAGTAAAACATATGAGTTAAAGCAGTAAGCAGTAAAACAAAAGCATTACTAATCCTTTGTGCTACGTAACACCTCTATTGATTTACTGGTTTACTGTTTTAGTATGTAATGTTAATAAATATATGAAGTTAAAGTAGTTAAAACATATGAGTTAAAGCAGTAAAATGGCAGTAAAACAAAAGATACTAATCCTTTGTGCTAGGTAACACCTCTATTTTGATTTACTGTTTTACTGATTAAGGTCTTTAAAGTATATGTTTTAATAAAGATTTCTACAATTGAGTCAAAAATAAAATGATTATATATCAGCCACTCTTGCTTTTTCGCATTACATACACTTTTTAAAAATGTACAAGTAAAAAGTATTAAGTAAAAAATAAAAGAAAAAGATAATGTTAGATAAATATATGAGTTTTTTAAAGCTAAGTAAAGATCACTGAGTGTAAAGCAGCAAAGCAGTAAAACAAAGCCTTACTATTCACTCTGGTACTATGTAATTGAGCTATTGATTTACTGTTTTCTGCTTAAGGTCTGTTAAAGTATATGTTTAATAAAAAATGTTTAAGTATGAAATAAAAATGAATGATTTCAAGTATATATATATTTTCATTCAGCGCGGAATATGCGACTGCTGTGCGCACGCGGGGGCGGAACGCGGCCGGCGGGAAGCCGAGGAGCGGAACGCAGCGGATCGCACATGTGCGGTGCGGGGTTGGCTGTCTTTGGGCGGAGGGTGCAGCTGGCCCTGGTGCGTTCCGCTGATGATCTAGGAAAGCATCAATATTAGCTCTGTCATGATGCTAGGGTAGAAAAGGCTAGAAAATACTAACTCCTAGTAGGAAGGATCCTAGCAACTTATAATATACACCAATCGACTCATACCTTATAACCTAGGGGTAGACACACATATTAGGGCTATTCTAGGCTCAGGGATTGGGAACCATCAAAGCGTCGAACCACTGCTAAGTAGAATCTGAGTTCAGTCAAAAGCGATTGAACGCATCAAAACAAGGTGGTACTCAAAGATACTTCATCCGAAAAGCCATGATATCATCATATTATCTGTGCTATCACAGATTGACGTCATCAAAGATGAATATTCATCAAAGATTGAACCATTCAAAGATGAGGTATCACAGATTGAGGCATCAAAAGTTGAGCCATCAAAGGTTGAGCCAATCATAAATATTCGAGGTATTGAGTGTAAGGTAAGTGTATCTGTGTGGTAAGTGTATATGGGCTAGCTGACAGTGGTCATTATGGCGAGTGTAAGTGCCGTATTAAGTACATAGTGTGTATGTATGTGAGTGTGTGTGTGTGTTTGTGTATCTATGTGTGAGTGTAAGTGTCTATGGGTTGGTGTAAGTGTCCATGGGTGAGTGTAAGTGTGTGCTTGTGTGTGTGTGTGGTGTGTGTGTGTGTATAAGTGTCATAGTAAATGTGTGTATAAGCGGTCATAGTGTATGTGTGTATAAGTAACATAGTGTGTATAATGTTCATAGTGTTAAGTGTCTAAGTGATGTGTGGTGTAGCGCCGAGGTAAGCTTGTCTGATGGGCTTGGGTGTATGTGTGGTATAGTTGCCTAGCGGTTGGCGTGCTAGCGTGTGTGGTATAGAGTAGCCTTAGCGGGTGTTTGTGTATAATAGCCCTAATGCTGGGTGTATGTGTGTGTGTGGTGAAGTTAATATATATATATTATATATAGTATATATATATATAGATATATACTATATATATACTATATATATTATATAATATTATATAAAATATTATATATCTAAGTTATATATAGTACATATTAACTAATATATAATAAGGCTATAAGGTGTTTAGAAAAAAACTAACTCATAAAGTAGAAAGCACTCCCTCATGCGACTGTAATATACACCAATCCGCATTCCTCATTACAACCTGTCATTAACCTTAAGGGAGAGCATCCCATATGAGGGACCGTATTCTAGGCTCAGGGAGGTAGAAAGGCTTGAAAAAAGTGGGCACTGCAGATTGGCTACTATGTACCACCTCACTTGGGAGCACTATGTGGCACTCGACCTTCGGCACCTTGCCACTCACTTGGCACCTCTATTGTGCAATCATTCAGGCATCCTTCCCTCGGATCACTTCACTAGGCACATCAATCTAAGTACTCCAAGTAAGGACCACTCACTAATAGTGACAGCACTCTACCTAGACACTCATTACGGTGATTGGGAACATCAAATATGTAATTGATTCTGATGAACCATCAAAATGTACTGAACCATCAATAATGCTGAAGTCATCCAAGATAGGTACATCAAAATGAAACCGCCAAAGAGATGACTGCTCATCAACCAAATGAGACGACTCAAATAATAGCTGAGTCATCAAAAGTGCAGCTATCGAAAGCATGCGAAGGCTCCAACAAAGTTCTGAGCCAGTCCAAAGATGCAGTCATCAAAGATGATCATCAAAGATGCGACCGGCATCCAAAGTTGACGCAGTCAAAGCTGATTCGCCTAATCATAAAAGCCATGGAGGCATCAAAGTTGAGGCATCAAAGTTGAAGCTCAAAAGCTGGAGCATCAAAAATATTTGATGCTGCTGAGCAGTTTGTCGCCAGCTATGACTAATTCCGGTTCAACGACCCCGCAAGTGGTGTGTGTGAGAAGTGTGTTGTGTGTGGTTTCTCAGGTTGTGTGTGTGATTGTGATGTGTGTGTTGTGTGTGTTGTAGCGTCGTTGTGTAGCCGACGCGGATGCGCAAATAGTTAGGGACAGATTCGCAGAACCACGGTCACGGACCTACCCATACCTGAGCATGTTAGCGCTCTTCCATCTCATGCTTACCCTACGCAAAGCGACAAAGGTCGCTGCGCCATCGCTGACCTAGTAGTTGCGCTCAAGATTCAATCGGTTCGCTTAAGCTAAGACTTCCACAGCAGCACTACCATCTTTATGACTTGCATAGAATCGATGGGTGCCTAACTATCTTTCAGCTCCAGCCTCCACCAACCATATCAATCCCCTTAGTTAATACCCTCCACACTAACACCCTTAAGACAATGGTCCAATTCAGCCCATCGACCTCGCCGTCATCAAAGCCGGAAATAGTCAGGCCAAAAAGCGTATAATATCCAAGGAATACAAACAACTCTAAACAAAATGGCTAGAGCCCCGTAAAGGAACCGGGTCGGCGCTAAAAAATAGGAGGGAGCTCTACTACGACGGTGCTCCGCAACCGTCTGGGCGCGCCCCTGTCAACGAAGGGGGCGTCAAGAAGCACAGCCAAAAAGATACAAGGCCAAAAAAGGTCAAGCACAAAAAGGTCAGCCAAAAAGGGTCAAGGGCAGGTAAAAAAAGGTTCGCACAAAAATTTGTGGTTCAAAAAAAATTGGAGTTGCCCAAATTCTTAGGGTGGTTGGTAAAAGAGGCCTGGGTAAAAAGTCAGTGGGGGGTAAAAGAGCGGACTACGTCCAAGTTTCTTAGATACTACTGTCGTATGTATTTAAAAAATATATTAATTCTCTGAAAAAGAAAATAGAATCAGTTTGAAAAACGCAATTCAACACCACATCGCGGGTAACAAAAAAGTCAAGTTTTGTTTTTGAAAAGAATATATTATTTTGCTTACTTTACAAGAAGCAATTAGGAGATAATGTTTCTCAAAAAGCAAAAAGACAATTTTTTTCTTCTTTTTTGTTACATTGTGCAAACTATTAATAAAGATTCACGCTTTAATCTCTCGCGGATTTATTTAAAAAAAAATATGACCATAATACCTGAATAGTATTATCGACATATTAATAAGTTACTTAAGAAATTTCTGTTTAATAAATAAACATAATAATAATAATAATAATAATAATAATGATAACTAATAATAATTTAATAATAATAATAATAAAATAATATAATAATAATAATAATAATAATAATAATTAATAATATAATATAAATAATAATTAATAATAATAATCACAAAATAATAATGTAATAATAATAATAATGAGATGATAGTGTTTTAGGAAGATATGAAACAACAATATTTTCTATCTGCCCCAAAATATATTTATTTACAGAGAAGAGTTTAGTCATGTCCTTTTGATGTGTGTTAAATTATTGTCTAGAAAAGGGTGTTGCTGAATACATTGAGTTGCGGTGCAGATGCGGTGCGGTGCGGTGCGGGCCTTGCGTGGGTCGGTGCGGTGCGGTGCGGTGCCGGTTGCAGTGGCGGTGCTTTAAGCGCGGTGCAGGTGCCGGTTTGTGATCATGTTGAGATTCGTATACGCTCATTTTGGTGCTTTTCGGTGCGACACAAAATTTCAGTGTTGCGGTACGGTTTTAAAAGTATAGAGGTGCGGTGAGGCGCGTTCGTGGTGCTGTGCGGAGGCGCGCGGTGCGGTGCGAAAAAAATACTTTGATTTCTGTGGGGGACTGGGCACTCTCACTCTTGTGTTGTGTCAAAAAAATTCTGGTGCTTGAGGGAGTAGAATAGTACGATGGTTATATTTAACAGATTATGGTTTGAGATAGTTTTGGAAACTGCGACCAATTAGATTGATGAAACTACCATGCTGTGGTTGATATACCACACATATTAAATTCCAACTGTTCCAAGCTCATTTTCCAGTATGTGGTATTGCTCTTACAACATACATACATACATACAACATAATACACATAGCACTAACATACACACATACATCATACATACATACATACATACATACATACATACAACATACATACATACATACATACATACATACATACATACATACATACATACATACACACATACATACATACATACATACATACATACATACATACATACAACATACATACATAATACATGACATACATACATACGATACATACATACATACATATATTTTATTGGATTCCCTTTCCTTTTTAAATCCAGTTCTTGATTCTTATAAAAAAAATATAATCCTCTTAGACTGTGAGTTTTGGCTATGAGTGTGTGTGTGTGTATCGTGTGTGTATGTGTATCGTATGAGTGTGTCATGTATATTATTTGCGAATAATAATTTGTATACATGTGCATATGTTGTTTAAAACCTCATGTGTAAGTAGGGGAATCAGAAAAGCAAGTTTATTAACCATGTAATTAACGCTTGATGAATAGATTAGTACTTAAGTGTAACGGAACCTTCAGAATAAACAAGTATCTATAAGGGATGTATAACTATACGTTTAAGAATAATTATTATATGTAATATATATATATACTTATATATATATATATATAAAGTTATAAATATATATATATAATATATTATATATATATATATAATATATATATAAATATATATATAAGTATTATATATTATATACTACTCAGTGGTATATATTATATATATCATATATTATATGTATATATATATATATATATACTATATATATAATAATATATATATATATATATATATATATATATATATATAAAATGTATCTTATATATATATATATTATAATATATATATATATATATATATTACAGGTAACCATCACTCACGGGCAGAGCCCTTTTCGAGGAGGGGGCAGAATATGAAAAAACAAAAAACAATAAAATAATAATAATAATAATAATAATAATAATAATATAATAATAATAATTATAATACATAATAATAATAAATAATATATATAATAATAATAATGATAAGATTAATAATAATAATTAATAATAACTAATAATAATAATAATAATTTTAATAGATAATTTATAATAAAATATTTATAATAATTTAAAAATAGAATAATAATATAATAATTAATAATAATAATAATAATAATAATAATAATAATAATTAATACTATACTACTACACTACTACTACTACTACTACTACTACTACTACTACTACTACTACTACTAAATGTAAATAATAAATAAATAATAATATAATAATAATAATAATAATAATAATAATAATAATAATAAATAATAATAATAATAATAATAATAATAATAATTATAATAATTATTATAATGCATTATTGTCGCTACTACTACTACTTATAATAATAATAATAATAATAATAATAATAATAATAATAATAATAATAATAATAATAAATAACAATAATAATAATAATAAATAATAATAATAATAATAATAATAATAATAATAATAATAATAATAATAATAATAATAATAATAATAATAATAATAATAATAATAATAATAATAATAATAATAATAATAATATAATAATAATAATAATAGTAATAATAATATAATAATTAATAATAATAATAGTTAATAATATAATAATAATAATAACATTAATAATTAATAATTAATAATCAATAATTAATAATAATAATAATAATAATAATAATAATAATAATAATAATTCAAATTCAAAAAATTTTATTCAGAATAGTTGTTACAATTTTTATCCTTTAATAACAGAGATACAAATATTATAGATCTTATTACATTTACAAAATGGCAATAAATCATGTAAATTAGGATTCAATTTCACTCCTATCTGAAATGGGGCTACTGATTGCAACACAGTGTTGTGCCCTTTGAGCCCCGAATACAATACATTTATACATATACATTTTGAGCATCAACTACCCAGATGCCTCTTCCTTTCTAATAGTAACACTAATTGTAATTATTAAATGTGACAAAAATGTTAAAGAAACATGATAATATAGTGACTATATCACAACAATAATAGCATAAGTTTTATCCTAACACAATAATAATAATAATATTAATAATAATAACAGTAATAATAATAATATAATAATAATAATAATAATAATAATAATAATAATATAATAATAATAATAATAATAATAATAATATAATTAATAATAATTAATAATATAATAAAATAATAATAGTAATAATAATAATAATATAAGAATAATAATAATAACAATGATAGATAAATAATAAATAAAATAACAATAAATAAAAAACAACAAAATAATTAAAAATAATACATGGTTAAAATTTTAGCAGTAATAAACAAAAAAATATTTAAATATAATAATAATAATAATAATAATAATATAATTAATAAATAAATATAATAATAATAGAGATAATAATAATAATAATAACAATAATAACCAATAGATAATAATAACAATAATACTAATTCAATAATAAGTAATACGTTGGCATTTTATTCATAGATAATAATAAATAACTTAATAATAATAAGAACAATAATTAATAATAATGATAATAATATTATTAATAATAATAATAATAAAATAATTAAAATACTTTACTAAGTAATATTAAATTAAACAATAATATAATAATAATTATAATTATAAAAAAATACTAATAATAATTAAGTACATTAAATAATAATAATAATAATATAATAATAATAATAATAATAATAATAATAATATAATAATAATAATAATAATATAATAATAATAGATATAATCAATAATAATAATAATAATAATAATAATAATAATAATAATAATAATAATAATAATAATAATAATAATAATAATATTATTAATATTAATAATATTAATAATATTAATAATAAAAATAATATTAATAATAGTAAAACGAAAGAGAAAAAGAAAAAGATAAGGAAAAGAATTTATAACAGTAATAATAATAAAAAGATAATAATAATAATAATAATAATAATAATAATAATAATAATAATAATATTAATAATAATAATAATAATAATAATAATAATAATAATAATAATAATAAAAGAGGTAATAATAATAATTAATAATTAAAAAATAAATAATAATTAATATAATAATAATAATAATAAATAATGATAATAATAATAATAATAATAGTGCGATATGAAACGTATATTTTGCAGCTGGCTGACAAAATTCATTAGTATTGGATTTTTGCGGTTAACCACGGTTTTTTTTTTAGGCTTTTCATTTACAACTTGAAATATACCTTGGTCAGTAACTTACTGTTATATTCCACTTGTTTCAAGATGTGTTAATAATAATAATAATAATAATAAAGAATAATAATAAGAAAAACCATGTTAATAATAGTAATAATAATAATAATATAATATAATAATTAATAAAATAATAATAATGAATAAATAATAATAATAATTATAATAAGAATAATAATAATAATCAATAATAATAAATAATAATAATAATAACTTCTAATAATAATTAAAAATAATAAAAATAATAATAAATTAATAATAATAATAATCAAGAATAGTAATAAATAATAATAATAATAATCAATTAATAAATAAATAACTAATTAATAATAATTAATATAATAATAATATTTAATAATATATATAATAATAAAAAATAATAATAATAATAATAACAATAATAATAATATAATAATAATAATTAATAATACATAATAATAATAATAATAATTAATAATAATAATAATAATAATAATAATAATAATAATATAATAAATAATAATAATAATAATTAATAATATAATAATTAAATATAATATAATAATAATATACTATCATTGAGTACCTTATCAATAAAAAACGTTTTTTCACTTTATTGCTAAATGCTTTTAAGGATTCTTCATTTTTTAAATTATGCGGTAATTCGTTATAAAGTTTAGCACCTTTATAGCTAGCTGCTTGTCTAGCTTTTTCTAATCTTAAAAAAGGGGGATTAATATGCGACCTATTTCGTAGTGCTCTACTTCTTCGATTCTGATTATTTTGAAAATTATATAATAGGAAGTTGCAGGCTTTATTATTTATGATCTTTTGCTGCTCTTTTAAAAGAGATAGCTTTAACAGGTCTTCAAACTGCAGTATTTTAAGTTTTTTAAATAAAGGTGTTGTATGATCATAGAAGCTTCTAGCAGCGCTTAGGAGTCGTATAAAACGTTTTTGCATAGTTATAAGCGGTTGAATAACTGTTTTATTTGCTATGCCGTAAACTGGGAGGCAATATAATAAAAGTGGATGCACTTGAGCATAATATATCTTTTTCAGTATATATAGAGGAATGTATTTTGTTAATTTGACTAGTATGTACATGTACTTTGCTAGTTTACTCACTCACTGTTTAATATGTTTTTAAATGTTAGTTTTTCTATCTGTTGTTACCCCAAGTATTTTTGCATATGTGTCTCGTTTCAGTTTAACTCCTTTTATGTTTATGTTGAAATTATCAGTTATAGTTTTATTGCTAATAAGAATGTATGAAGTTTTTTGTACATTTAGCGTAAGTTTGTTATAATCAATCCATGTTGCAATCTTATTTAATGTGTCTATCGTTTTCTCTGATAGTATGTTAGGATCTTTATCACTTATTAATATTGATATGTCATCAGCAAAAGCAACCATGAAAAAGTCGTGTGAATTGAACATGTCATTAGTATAAAGAGTAAATAGTAAAGGGCCTAGTATAGATCCTTGTGGAACACCACAATTTATTTGCAGTTTATCCGAGCATATTTCACCCAATTTGATATACTGTGATCTCCCTTCTAGATATGTTTTAAACCATTGTAGTGTGTTTCCCTGAATTCCCATTTTATACATTTTTCTCAGAAGTATATGATGATCAATTGTATCAAAAGCTTTCGTAAGATCCAATAGAATAAGCGCTGATGAATTTTTATGGTCTATATTTTCATATATTTTTTCCGTCAAACAGACAAGGGCTTCAGTTGTAGACCTATTTTTCCTAAAGCCAAATTGAAGGTCATTAAGAATGTTATTCATATTAAGGTATTCTGTCATGCGCTTCAACATTAATTTTTCAAATAATTTGCTAATCGTATGTGAAATTGAGATCGGTCTATAGTTTAAAGGGTCATGTTTATCCCCTTTTTTATGAACAGGAGTGACACGTGAGACTTTTAAAGTTTCGGGGAAAATTCCCGTGTGAAGGGAGATGTTAAAGAGGTCTTTTAAAGGAGAGTCAATTATGTCGGCAATTGTTTTGTAAATGTGGTTTGGAATGGTAAAAAGATCATATTTCTTATTTTTTAGTTCAGTGATTATCTCTTTGACTTCTGAAGCCACAATATTTTGAAAAGAGAAGCGAGAGCCACACTGTCCCATGTAATAATAATAATAATATAATAATAATAATAATAATAATAATAATAATAATAATAATAATAATAATAATAATAATAATAATAATAATAATAATAATAATAATAATAATAATAATAACAAAAAATATTAATAATAAAAATAATTAAAATAATAATTAAAATAATTAAAATAAAATTAAAATAATAATAATAATAATAATAATAATAATAATAATAATAATAATAATAATAATATAATAAGGAATAATATAATATTAATACTAATATAATAAGAATAATAATAAAATAATAATTAATATAATTATAATACAATTAACCATAATAATAATAATAATATAATTAATATCCAAAACAATAATACATAATAATAAATTAATAAAATTGATAATAGTATTTATAATAATAATAATAATAAAAATAATAATAATAATAATAATAATAATAATAATAATAATAATAATAATAATAATAATAATAATAATAATAATATAAAATAATAATAACAATAATAATAATAATAATAATTAATCAATAATAATAATATATAATTTCATAATAAAATAAATTAAATAAAATAATAATAAATCATTATATAATTAATAATTAAAATTTATAGAAATAAAAAAAAAAATAATAATAATAATTAATAATAATAATAATAATAATAATAATAATAATAATAATAATAATAATAATAATAATAATAATAATAATAATAATAATAATAATAATAATAATAATAATATCAATTCATTATAATAAATATTTAATATAATAATATAATAATAAATAATAATAATAATAATAAATATAATATAATAATATAATAATAATAATAATAATTAATAAAATAATAATAATAATAATAATAATAATCAATAATTCAAATTCAAAATCCAAAAAATTTTATTCAGAATAGTTGTTACAATTTTTATCCTTTAATAACAGAGATACAATTATAATAGATATTATTACATTTACAAAATGGCAATAAATCATGTAAATTAGGATTCAATTTCACTCCTATCTGAAATGGGGCTACTGATTGCAACACAGTGTTGTGCCTTTGAGCCCCGAATACAATACATTTATACATATACATTTTGAGCATCATCTACGCAGATGCCTCTTCCTTTCTAATAGTAATAATAATTGTATTAATTAAATGTACAATAAAATTTTAGTAATTAGAATAACGTGAATAATACCTAGTGACTATATCACACTCCATATATAGTAGATGAGTATAATGGGAAGTGAAGCCTGGTAACTAATAATAATATAATAATAATTAATTAATAATAATAATATAATAATAAATAATAATAATTAATATAATAATATAATAATAATAATAATAATAATGATAATATAATAATAATAAATAAATAATAATAATATAAAATTAATAATAATAATAAAATAAATAATAATAATAATAATAATTTATATAACTAATAATAACATAATAATAATAATAATAATAATAATAATAATAATAATAATAATAATAATAATAATAATAATAATAAGTAATAATAAATAATATAAATAATTAATAATAATAATAATAATATAAATAATATATAATAATAATAATAATAAATAATAATTAATAATAATATAATAATATAAATATAATAATAATAATAATAATTTAATAATGAAATAATAATAATTAATATATAATGATATAATTAATCTCTCT
>JABUQX010002813.1:152500-160000 GCA_015478945.1 Trachelipus rathkii | reverse complement strand
ATGTTTGTTGTTAACCTGTTGAGATAGGTTTCTGAATGACTCCATCCAACTACTAGGAAAATTTTGACTGCAATAGATCAGTGCGAAATTAAGTGTGCTTAGCTGGGGTCCCCCCCCCCTTCTCCCAAAAAATCAAATGTAGGGTCTTCCTGATCTTTGGTATTTAGTCTATTTATAACTATTGCTAATGGTCGGGAACCCCCCCCCCTTGCATGACGGGGTCTGAGGGGCCGTTAGTTTCTCCACTGCAATAGATGGAAGAATTAGTTCTAATCTGGTAACCTAAAACCTCATCTTCCAATTGTAACTTTTAGACCTAACTAGCAACCTAAATCCTTCATCTTTCCAACTAGGCAACTTTTAGTCTTTAATTCTGGCAGCTAAATCCTCTCACTTTTCAACTGGTAACTTTTTTCGAACGATATTTCTATCCTTCAAAATTACTCAGTTTAAATTTTAATCAGGGACGAAAAATCGGAACGTTAACCGGTACAAATAATTTTCTTGGTTGGAGGCGAAACTGGACAGAATAAACGTTTTTTTGTTACAATAATGACAAAGTAGTCACAACCGAGCCCGAAAGCCTGGAGCCGAGTTAGGCCCGGCAGAAATTTTAAAATTGGTTAAGCCGGAGTGGAGCCGGAGCCGGAGCCGGAGTCAGCCAAAAATAAATTACCGTCTCCGCAGCCCTGGTTTTAATACTGTGGAAATATTAATTTCATATTAATAATTTATATATATATAGTATATATATATATATATATATAATGATACTATATATATATATATATATATATATATATATATATATATTATATATATATAAATATATATATTATATATATATATATATATATATATATATTATATATAAGGTAGGTTAATAGGACCAACCTGCGCACACTATTTCAGATATGAATGAATAGGATAATTAGGACTATGTGGAGGAAATTGACAACCGACAGGTCGTCAATCCGACAACAGACAAATCCCGAAGGTTTTTGTTCTCGTGTTTGTCTTGTGATTTGTCTGTGTTTGTCTGATGTTTGTCTGTGTTTGTTTGTATTTTTATTATTTCATTATTCAATTATTATTACGTCGAATAATTATGATCACGAAGTATCCTAATTTCGAGATGTTTGTGCTCCGACCCGACTCTACTCCGACTTCCGACTCCGACTCGGCTCGACTCCGGCTCCGGCTCCGGTTCAGGGTTCGGGTATGGTTCAGACATCGGTTAGTGTTGATCTTTATTATTTATTATTATCTATTATTTATTATTATTATTATTATTATTATTATTATTATTATTATTATTTTATTATTATTTATATTATTTATTAGTTATTATTATTATTATATTATTTTTATTATTTTATTATTATTAGTATTATGATTACGTGTCCTTCAGCACCGCATCGCACCCGCACCGCACCGCGCCGCACCGCACCGCGCCGTAGCGGCGAAGAAATTGTGATCACGGAGTGATCACATTTTCGAGCCGACTTCAGCTCAGGCCTCGGGTCCATTCGCGTACCGCACCGCACCCACACCGCACCGCACCGCCACCGTGCCGTAGTGTGCAATTCCGACTCAGCCACTTGGAGTTTTTTTATGTATATTATTATTATTATTATTATTATTATTATTATTTATTATTATTATTATTATTAATATTATTATTATTATTATATATTATCTATTATTTATGTATTATTAATTATTATTTATTATTATTATTATTATTTTTGTTATTATTTCCACCGTGGTTTTCTTCTTCGCATCCGGTTCCGTGTCCAATATACATCTACACGGGTTAGAGTTATCGTATCTGGCTAAAATTTGGAGGGGTGTTACGATGGGGAGGTAACCTTGCTGTTAGTACGAAGTTACAACCCTTGGGCTCCCCCGAAGACCCCACCCCCACTTAAAAAATCGAAGTGTTTCGTAATAGGCTGAAATTTGGTGAGAGGGATTCAGAGTTGAATTTCTAGGAAATACTTGATATGTTGAATCTTGTGGAGTTAGCTCAGCAACGTGCGGAGCCACTGCGGTGCGATTAATAAACAGTCGTTAACACCAATGCTTTGGTGTCCTTATAAAGGTTTCATCGAGGTCGTAGAGTTCGAATATGATGATTATAAGTTCCGTGTAGGGTGGTCTAGGACCACCCATTAGGGGGGTTCCGACTGAAAAGAGCACAGAGTGCAAAAAACAAAGGAGGAAGAAGAAAGGAAGAAGGAAGGAATAAGGAGGGAAAGAATGAGGAAGGTGTGTGGAAGAAGAATGAGGAAGGAGGAGTAGGAGTTGACAGCTGCACCGGTGCTGTCTTCCGGTGCGGTGCCGAGTTATTAATTATTTGTGTAATGATACAATGGTTGGTGTCTTTATATATATTATTGGGTCTGTAGATTTCGAAATTAAGGTTTAAAATCCATCAAGAAAATAAAAAATAATTAAAATAAATAAATAAATAAATAAAATTTCTTATTCTTTTATGTTTATAATTACAAATATACGTTTTTACATACCCTAAAGCAGTTAAATCACTTAAATCAAACGACCATCCAGCCAGCATCCAGCCACCCTTCTGTCCAATTGTGATCTATTGATCTATGATTAATTACATTTTGAGTATCATTTTTGGATAAACATAACATAAAAATCAAATTCTTTATACAAACATCAACCAATATATGTTTGCAACGTAACAAAGTTTTTCGCGGTTATAAGTCAGGCCCATCCTTCTTGTTAGGGTTGTCGTTTAGGGTTAGCATTGTATAAACTGGTTTGTTACATCATCTTTCGTTATTGTGAGAGAGAGAGGATTACATTCTTCTTAAAAGAGCGACAAATGAAGCTCTTCATCAGTTGCTTGTCTGACTTTAAAACTATAAAATGGTTTCTCTCGTGAATAATAAATTTGTAAACGATATTGTAACATGGAAGATATCGCACCCAAAAGTTTTTCTTAACTTAACTTTCCGTCGTAAGACAAATGGAGAACGTTACTTTGCCTGTTCCGATTCATCTTACACCCATAACAGACCATTATTCCTATCCTGTGAAGAATTAAGTCGGGTGTTCGATGAAGTTAATACTTGGATAAATGAAAAGTACATTTCTTCATCAGTGACAAATTCGTGGGGAGTTGCGATCAATGGCGGCGAAGAAGGTGACTCAAAAAGATTAACTCTTGTTTTTTCCGTACATAAAAACATCGAATCCATTGATTTACGTATTTGGTGGAGACCTAATTCAACGGGGATATTCCGACCCACTGCCTTTGGTGTTTGTGTAAGTGGTAAAGAAAATATTACAGCGTTTATCAAGATGCACGAAGAAATATCTAAAAGGTTGATTGAAGTTGATTTACTGGACGAACTTATTAACCTCTCGCATGGTATACTCTATACGATGTACGATGAGCACAATATATTCGAATCACAGGAAACACCAGTTATCGAGGCGCTCAACCTTGAAAAATTCACCCTCCTTTATGAAAAAGAGATGAAATCACCAGGGTACAAAGAACAATCTTTGAAAATATCAGCAAGAGATATTTTATACCTATATCACAACTGAAGGTCTTGGAAGTTTAGAACAATACATCGAATGCTCACATTGTATGTTAAATGTTAAACCTTCTTAAACGAACTCAATCTTATTAAATATTTTTATATAATTATACGATTGTAATTTTTTATTATATGTATCTGTTTTAAAACATATCATGTAAGATGTATATTAAAATTGTTTTTTCTTATGATTGTTTCTTTATATACTAACCTGCGAATATATGCTAACATAACAATGTTTTCACATTAATAAAGCTAACATAGCATAACATGAACTAAGAAAATAATGTACAAAGACAAACCTAACACAACTTACACACGAATAAAACTGTTAACATTAACAAAGTTCCACACTTAACAACCAATAAAGTAACTAACTTTACATACAAAGCGTAACCTATTCTTTTATACTTTTCCAAGCATATCTCTAACATATTAACGAACTTCTTACATTGACACCAGTAACAATTATCAAAAATGGATTTCATAACATTACCTAAACCATCATTAATACCTAATTGAGTAAAGCACGAATAAAGTAAAGTTTTTAGGCTTATCTCTTTTTAGACTTCGCCTCCTTTGGAAAATACCAACTCTAAACATGAAAAAATGAATTTTTATACTATTAACCAATTAGGCAATAAGATGAAATGCATACTTGCTATAATTTGGACCTCTGACAGGAATACACGCCAATTTGTAAGCAGTCCACCCATTTGGTTTTACGATTAAATATGAAATGGACACATCGTTCGGGAATAACGAACCTCCTCATGAAAGATGATCCAACAACAAGTCGCTAGAGATGCGGGAGATGTCAACGTATAACACTGTTGAAAAAAACTATCCTACTGAAGAAAATAGTGTATAAGCATCCCTTAAATGTAATGAGATTCTTTCTTTCAACCAATCCGAAGAAAGTAAAACAAGAATGACGACGTACGAATGGAAAACCATGATCAGTTCAAGGAAAGGGTATATATTTCTTCGTTCGACACAACAACAACAACAATAACATAGTACAAAGATAAGTTTTTTAGATACTAACCAACGAATATATCCTAACGTAACCTTGTTTTCACATTAATAAAGGCTAAACATTAGCATTACCAGAATCTAAGAAAATAATGTTCCAATCGACGATCTAACACAACTTAAGCATGAATAAACTGTTAACATTTAACAAATTCCACACTTAACACCTGTAAAGTAACTGACATTGCATACAACGTAACCTAATCATACTTTTACCAAACAAAATCTCTAACATATTAACGTTAATTTTACATTGATCCCGAGTAATATTTAAGCAAGAACATTTATCATACTATGTTTAATTATCATTACAGAGCAGCGAGAAGTATGCTAACCGTAACAAGTTTCCACATTAATAAAGCTAACATACCATACCTGAACTAAGAATATGATGTACAGAAGCCAAACCTAACAACCTTACGTACATAAACTATAAATAACAAAAACTTTCCGCACTAATAACAGCAGAAGTAACCTAACACATCGTACCAAACGTAAACTATTCACCACTTTTTCAGCATATCTCTAACATATCAAGGTAATTTTACATTAACACCGTAATATAACAAAAAGTTTTAGCCATAAAACTGTTCTAATCACTCATACTGACAAAGGAATATAATTGCTAAAACGTAACAAATGTTTTACATCAATTTCGTAACATTTAACAAAAAAAATTCATCAAAACCTCGTCTAAATATCATAATCCCAGACGAATAATGGCAAACATAACAAAGTTTTAACCAAACATAACAAAAAATTAACAAAATTTTATCTCATAACATTAAAAGTAAGTTCCTTTGAATTAATAAGGGGTTGTAAGGCTTTACCCTTCCGAAGTAAGGGTAAGGCCTCAAGCCCTTCGGGCTAGGCCTTAAAGGCGGACACACCCCTTCGCGGTGATCCCCCTCGCAGATTCACACGCCTCTTTCAAGGGGCGCATCCCCTGGGTTTTCTCTCGGAACGGTAATGTGATTGCTTTAGATAACTCTTGGTTAATGCAAAACTGTTCATTCGATAAAGTTTAGGTACGTCTATAGTTAATAAGTGACATGACAATGTGGACATAACATTGAAAAATTCGTTAGAGAAATTGATGAGCTTTTTTTGTAAGACTATACTGTGTTAACTGACGATGATGGGTTAGAACTGTGAGCATTAGGTTTTAGTTTTTGTTGAGTAAGTTGGTTGCCCGTAGACTTTTGACTTAATGTCTACGTTTATTCATAGGTCAAATTGCTATGTTTATACTCGAAACCGAGTGGACACTTTGATGAAGATAATGTCAATTTCATAGTTCCAAGATGGTGGATCTTTTTGATAGATTGGTTCACTGTTTAAGGGGATGTTTGTTAGTATAATACGGCTTTACCTGTGTTGCTAATATGCTCGAAAAGTTGGAACATATCGAGTATTGTACGATGAATGACCTGTTAGCTACTTTACCTTGATCATTAGAGTGGGGAATTTTTCAGGATGTTAACGTGGATTATTCATACGCGATGTATGTTAGGTTTGCATTTGTACATTATTTTCTTAGTTCGCGTTATGATTTGTTAGCTTTATTGATGCTAAAACTTTGTTGGTTAAGGCATATATTCCATGGTTAGTATATAAAGAACTTATTTTTATGTTATGTTTGTCCAAAATGATACTTGAAATATTGACTTGAATCAATGATCAATAGATCACAGGCGGTTGGGACGGGTAGGGGACTGCAGATGGGTGGTTTGATTTATGATTTACTGATTTACTGGGCTTTAAAATTCTAGTAAATTTATTTACCCGCTGTATACTTGTGATATTTTATTCAAAGGGACTTACTTTTATGTTATTGTTAGGATAAAATTGTTATTTTGTTATTTTGGTTAAAACTTTGTTATGTTTGCAATTATTCCTGGGGTTATGATATTTAGACGCAGGTTATGATGAATTTTTTGTGAAAATTTACGAATTGATGTAAAACATTTGTTACGTTAGCATTCATATTCTTGTCCAGTATGATGATCTAGAACAGGTTTATTGCTAAAACTTTTTTAAATATTACGGTGTTAATGTAAAATTAACATGATATGTTAGAGATATGCTTGAAAAAAAAGTGTGAATAGTTTACGTTTTGTACGATCGGTGATTAGGTACTTTACTGCTTGGTTAAGTGCGGAAGTTTTTAAGTTTAGTGGTTATTCGTACGTAAGGTGTGTTGGGTTTGTGTTGTACATTCTATTCTTAGTTCAGGTTATGTTTATGTTAGCAATATTAATGTGGAAAAACTTTGTACGTTTAGCATACTTTCGCTGCCTGTATGATAATTAAACAGGTTATTGATAAATTCTTGTTAATATTACTGGAATCAATGTAAATTAAACGTTAATATTGTTTAGAGATATGTTTGAAAAAGGTATGATATAGGTTACGTTTGTATGCAATGTCAGTTACTTTACAGGTGTTAAGTGTGGACTTTGTTAATGTTAACAGTTTATTCATGCTTAGTTTGTTAGATTCGTCGTTGTACATGATTTTCTTAGTTTCTGGTAATGCTATGTTAGCTTTATTAATGTGAAAACAATGTTACGTTAGATATATTCGTTGGTATAAGTATCTAAAGAACTTAATCTTAAATGACTAATGTTTAAATATAGTTGTTGTTGTGTTGTCGAACAAGAAATATATATACCCTTTTGAACTGATTTGGTTCATTCGTACGTCGATTCTTGTTTACTTTCTTCTGATTGGGTGAAAGAAAGAATCCTCATACGATTTAAGGGATGTTTAGTACACTATTTTCTCAGTAGGATAGTTTTCAAGTGTTTAATGACGTTGACATCTCCCCCGCATTCTCGTTTACGCTTTGTTGTTGATATCTTCATGGAGGAGGTTTCGTTGATCC
>JABUQX010002813.1:127500-142500 GCA_015478945.1 Trachelipus rathkii | reverse complement strand
AGTATATAAGTATATTTAATATATATATATATATATAATATATATATATATATATATATTATATAATATATAATAATATTAATATATATATAATATATATTATATATATATTAATTATTATAATTTATATAATTTGATATATATATAATAATATATACTACCTCTAATTAATAAAATATTCAATTAAAAATAGATCTTTCAATAAGCTCAGATTGTAAATTATTATAATTATTACTTAGATAATTAAGTATTAGATATTTGGTACTTTTGGTAAGTACACTTGATTATTTAAGCAGTTACATTTTATTCGACACCTGACATTCATGCTACCATAAAGATAATTACACCAACCTTTAATTATAAACAATACTAACCATATTACTTTACTAAATAAATTATTTATCAAAATTTATTCATAATTTAAAATAAGGCAAAAATTATTTTTTTTTCAAGGTGAATTTGATAACCTGCACAGTATAAAGTTCAATACCTATATTGCTACAATTATAAAAGAATTCACCATTATAATAATTCTTCTGGGTAGTCGCTATTAGTTCATATAATATATATATAAAGCTAGAGATATCTTAGAATTATAGGTCCGATCCACAACCCTCACACAAAAGCACACACTAAATTTACAGTAGCATAAAATTACTCTCAAGATTCTCGCCTCTTATTTTAAATAGATTTCTCAGAGACCAGTTCCCGCGGCAAGATCGCCACATGTACGAATGGAGAGAACAGCACTCATATCCACCATTTATGGGGAAGTACCAGGGGTACGGTCGATGATTGATGATCGGATGAAAATTACTAATTACATCACAATTAGTCTAATACTTACCTTACATTTTTTTTTAATTTAACAATTGATTTCAATTAAAAGGGTACATATATAACTGTTAAGAGTCTTTTCATAAGATTATATGTATGAGATGACTTGATAGATCATAACTTAATATCCTCACTAAAATCAATTATAACTAAGATCTAGTATTAACGATAAGAGCATAATAGATAAAGTTATAAGAAAATAATTTCATCAAAAATAATATAAATAATATATGAGATAATGAAGTCCGTGTTAGGTTAATGCTCGAATGCTTAAGTTGGTGATGGTGTACGTTGAGATACCTACCGACCGGCGGAGACCGAGAGAAGTGGATCGAGTCAGTGTGATACGAATGTTCACACGAAGGAGAAAATGTGGAGTTTGGTCACATGAGAGCGCGAGAAATAAGGTGTGCATAGATAGGAGATGAAATGGCTGAGGTGTATTGTAATGGTAGATAGCATGGTGTGGCCCTTAACTCTGGACCCATAGGGGGTACATGAACCCTTTAAATTTTGAACGTATTTTACCATATTTGATGACTGTACCAATGTTTTAAAACAGTTTAAGACATAGTGTATAGAATATATATATATATATATATAATCGGAATCGGAAGGTGTCGGCTCGCATGAAGATCATAATAGCGTGGGGATTGCTCGACTGTTGTATCTGAGAGTTTTCGGATTTAATAATGAATCCAGGGGGGTTAGGTCGCGCACACTCCATTGGCTGTGAAGGTGGAACTCTTTGCATTTTCGACATTTTATGTCATACTTCTACTTGCTTTCCTTTTTCCGATGCTTATTAGCGCACCTTTACTCCCAGTCTTGCGAAGGAAGAGGGTAGGGGTAAAAAATTAAAAGTAAAGAAATATATTTTATCAATAATAATAATAATAATTAATAATAAATTCATAAGGGCAATTAATTAGAGTCTATTCAAGAATATATTAATAGATAATAATAATAATAATAATCATAATAATAATAATAATCTTTATTACTTAGTATTTGTAGATAAAACTTTCCTACTAAGAACTATATAGTAGTAGTTCACTCGTATTTTACAGAACAAAATTAATCAAATGTAAAAAGGAAAAACTACCTGCAAAGTATGATAAATTCCTTTAGTAACTAGTTCTGCCATTATATTTTGGTAAGTAAGCTTAATTTATATAAAGCTCACTCACGGTCTCAAATAGTGTTGAGCCAATAAGTGTTCTTTAGCTTAGCTCATTATAAATAGACGTCAACGTAAGTAGTTGTATGATAGAATAATAAGATAGAAGATGAAGAATATAAAGATACTAGTACGATTATATTCACCTTTAGCACATCTATCCAACATATGAAAGTGAGATATATACTAGACGATTTTCAATTGCCACTTCCACACGAAGGAATTCTAACTCTTCACACGCACGAACAGCAACCTGAGCAATAAATAAATTAAATATATCGAGAAATAGAGAATATATTTTACAAGTTCTCTGAAACTACTGTTGAATAATACCTCTTATTTTAGACTAATATTAAGTTTTTCTGATAATTCGCAGACGTGAGTGTTTTGTTACTCTCCTTAAGTAAAATGGAACATGGTGAACCCTATGTCGAAATACTTTCTATTATATAATATTTGAATAACTATTCATTATTTACTTATACTAAGTGATTACTCTCTATATCTTATAGTATATACCGCCTCAGTAAATAACATATAGTCTATATATATATATATATATTATTATATATATATATAATTACTTATATATAGTGATAATTAATATCAATAAGACTATAATATATATATAATTCATATACTAATAATTATATATAAATACTTATAATATATATAATATTATAAATTAATATATATATATATATATATATATATATATATATACACTGCAGAAATTTACTTTTTTTCTTTTTACTACCAACATTATGTAAAATATGCTAAAATCCTAAAACTCAACATCTTCACACTAACCCCGTTCTGCAAATCTTCTTTAGTAAAAGTTAACTGGTTGATGGTTCTATGAAAGTTATAAATTACTTGAATAAAAATCTGTCTTTAGATGAAGAATCTTGTCATAATTATAAAGGAATATTACCTTTGTACAATTCCATCTATACACACGCACGAAAACAAAGGGAACAAATTTTAAATATCGATATTTGTCCATTTGATATATAAATATAACCAAACAAAATAAAGTCTTGTAATTTTATTTACCGTATATTTACATACACAAAATATCCAAAAATTAAAAATATATTTTAAAATTTCTCACTAACCTCTTTGATATGTTGAATCCATTGAAGGGTGAGGTCTTTATTCATGGCACAACAAACATAACTTATTTTCAAATCATCGCTATCCATACTGGACAAAAGGTACCTAATAAAAGGAAATATATATATATATATATATATAGATATATATTGAATATGTAGTATTTTGAATATATATCAATTTCCTAGTTTCACAGACTACCTCTCATATTTATACTAATAGTATTTATATATACAGTATTATATATATTTATATTATATGATATTTTTTGAGAGTTTACTTGCTAAAATGATATATTAGAGAATTTTTATTCATTTTATTAATTCTCTCTCCTAGAGGTATAAAAATATTCGTATATATGATACTTATTAATCACATTATATTATATAGCCTAATAATAATATTAATAATAAACTTATAATATTAATATATTCGAGTATATAATCATAATGCACAGTAATAGAAGAGGTGATATGAATTTGTGGTGGGTTTGGCATGGTGTAAAAAAAAATAAATATATTAATGGGGAATGACTTAAAAACTAGAAAGCAAATGAGGGTTAGAGAATCAGAAGTGAAAATAAAGTATTAATGAACTGGTAAATCTAGTTAATATAAGTAAATAGAAATATATTACTCAACGTGACAATGATCTGGAAGAATAGTGGGGTAGAATATTGTGGTTGACTAGTAATATATGGATGTTAGTGATATAACAAATGCAGTATTTTAATGGTCTAGGATTGAGAAGAGAGCAGTTTAATATAAGAACTGAATAATAATAACTAATAATAATAATTGATAATAACAATATTACTTACATAAGGGTAAGGGAGATAGGGGAACTAATAAGGGGAATTAGTTTTTATTACGATGTATGAAGCTTAGACGAAACAATGTACAAGACCATCGTCACATATAGGTCGGCACAGATTGTGTCCAGCATGAATGAACTAGAGGAATATTTATTGGTGAAAGGAAAGACAGGGAAATGGAAAAATGACCGAAATCCGCAGGGTTTCTTTATTCACCTGCAAGGAATGAGTCAGGATTATTTTACTAAAGCAAAACCACGAACCCTGGTTAGTTGGGACCACATCGAGAAAGTGTACTAATGAGGGGTATAACACTCGAGGCTCTATCGAATAAAAATCTCGCTGGCTGGCACCAGGCCTAGAATATGTAATATCAATAATATTTTCACCTAAAAAAAAATTACCGAAAACATTGAAAAATGAAATATAAAGTAATAATAAATATTTTAAGGTTTATTGGACTTGGGAATACAGGTGAAGCACCTTGTAGAAACAGACTCCTGGTTGAATATCTGTAGGATTGTTGGTGGTAGGACTAGGTGATGGAGAGCGAGGCGAGAATGGCGACGTATAAGACCTGATGAAGTTAGTATACAAAAAAATGATTGAGTGAAAAAAGTGAATGATCTTAATATAGATTGTGAAGTGAGTCAGGGATGTAATATCTTTTCTAACATGGCTTATTTAAATTTGTATAAATTATAGGATGATGAGATTGATGAATAGAAATTACGAGGTAGACCGGTATATTGAAGTATGAGGGGATAATAGATTGTATAGAATCACTGATTGCAAATAACTAAATAGAAGCGAGAGTAAATTGAATCCTGCTGTTGGATTAGTGGTGCTGTTAAGATTTTGGTATTGCAATGCGCAAGCTGACAAAAAAGATTTGAGATGGATGGAGAATAAAAAATAAGTGGTTATTGGAGTAGGAATTGTGATAAATAGAAGAGGGGATTGAGAAAGTAAAATGTAGATAAAGCAGATAAGTGGTGATGGATGGAGTAGTAAGGAGGATGCGTAACCTCACAGTATTGTGAAATACATAATGTGGCCATTCTAGGTCATAAGATCCTCCAACACATTGAATCATATAAATAATATTATTAAGGTTTATATAATATAATTGTATTCAACTAATAGAAAGGTAAAAGTAAGAAAAAGAGTGGAGAAGGGTACGAGGAAAATAGAATAGGTAGAAAAAGGTAAAGAGAGGTAAAAATAGATAAAGAATGGGAGAAGACGTGGAGAATGGTAAAAATGATAATGAAAAGTTTAGTTCAATCAATAATAAAATACATATATAATCAATAAAAATAATAGATAGTAAAATAATATATATAATTATAATAATATAAATAATAATAATAAATAAAATTATATCATAATAATAATAATAATTAATAATATCACCTAATAATACTAATAGAGGAGATTAATATAGCATAGAGATAAGATGAATACCTATAGGTACTGAAGCAATAAATGCGAGTTATATAATAATGAGATCAATAATAAGAATAATAATAATAGTGATCATATCTAGATGGATATATAATAGTATAGAGGAGTAGCGCGTGGTAGAGTGAATTAGAATGAAATATAATAATAAATGAGTAATGAAGACATTAAGAGAGAGTTGGTGGTGTAGTGAGGAGGCTGTATAACTAAACAGTCCACCAGAGAGTGGTGTATGATAAATTGACTACGTAAAAATAGAATGTACAAAAAAAATGATGAAATTAAACGTCCTTGAATTTAAATTTTAGGTCATATTTAAAAGGATGAATGATATAGTATTAGGCATGTTTAAAGACAAGATGTATAGTGTTAAGTCGCTGCATGGGAAACAACACGCGCGCTAGAGGAAATCCCATACGCCGCTCGTGGCGAGAGAAATAATGGGAGTAGCAGCTCTATTATGTTCAAAGAATGTCTTGGAGAAGGACGAGAGCATGTCAAGAGTCGTTATGGTCAAGAGATCGGTAGAGAAGCCAAATGTGCATTAGTAGGAGTTGAATGAATGGGGATTATGTGAAACTTAGGTCGAGCGATTTTTAATGACGTAGCGGACGACCAGTTCGTCGCTGCTTAGAAGGGTTAGTAATCTTCATCGCCCGAAAATCATTGCTTAGGAAGGGGAGGTATGGGCCTGTTTTTTTGGAAACCATGTCGCTTGTTTCTTCTAACTGTAAATTGGTTTAGTACCCACTTTTGGTTTCCTGAGTGGTGTGAGACGAACAACCTTCACGGGCTCTTTCAAATCAAGGAGGAGAGACGCAGGAAGATGGTAGGAAGTGCTTATATCACTTACTCCCCATATACAAGGATACAAAAACTCACAAGTTATATGGGTCCTTGAAAAGATAGAATACCCCAATATCACACACAAATTGCTATCTAAATCACACATTAGAACATACCACTAGCCCACTGTGGAGCGGAAATGTATCACGACCATACTATAACAATCATTACGCCTCAGCTTATATTGGTCAAAATCGCACAAATCCTTTCGTATCGTAGTCTTTACACTGTGAAATACATTTGCTCAGCCATATAAATTCTACACTAGTTCATAGACACACCTAACACACTCACCAAAACAAATATAAAAAAATACCATTCTTGCATATCTGACTTCTTATTTTATTCATGTGTTTGTGTCTACTAATTTTATCTAAAATACTTCCAACCCATAATACTCTACTCAGTAGCTATATAAAACCTTCTTATCAATGAGAGAGCGTCAAACTCTTTCTTTTGGAGATCTCTTTTGTGTTTCTCACATTAACTTTCTAACACTTGCACATTGATTACAAATAAGTGGAACTTGGGAAGACATCAGCCGTTAACCATTTGAGGTATCCACTAGCTCATGTAATATTTAGTAAGTATAAAAAAAAATTTATTTTAGCTCACAGCTAATTGCTCATTTATATTTATAAGCTGAGAGTATTTAAAAATTTAGTCCACTTTACTTGAACTGAGAGGTTAATATAGGTATAATCCTTCAATGATTGCACCCTCAATCAATACCCCTCCGCGAATATGTCTCCAAAAAAAAATATAATAACATAAAAACCAAAAAAAAAAACACCACCAAAAGCCATAGAACAATCACAAGAGGCCTACGACTGGTGGATTCCTCTTATCTTTATTAACACATGAGAATATAGTTTATCTTCATAGATGAAATAAATAATAATAATTGTATTATGGTTACTGAAATTCAGTATTATAATTTAAACAATTTCTTGAAGAGTTGAATATGTAGTAAAATATAATTCTTGTGCCGCTTCCATTTTCAGACTTAAAAAATGCTAATGAAATAATTTCTATGTATCAATTACTCCTGATCAGTAATTTATTTTTGAGATCTATGTATGGTGAGCGTGATAATAATTCTTACACAGAGCAAATATATCAGCTTTTCCTCCTTACCATAATCTATTTCTTATTGCTCTTTGCTTCCGAGAATTGATGCGCACCGAAATCGTGCTTGACAAAGAATCTTTCCTATCTCTTTACTCTCGTCTGCATACTTCTACTACTTTCTTCTAACACGGCTTTTCCAAAAAACCTCCCTTTTCGTATTTTTTGTTATCATCTCTCTTTGCAGTCAATCACAAAGAACTTCTGTTCTTGGATCGGTTCCCCTCCCACTTCTCATTAATACTGTCCCCTCTCTCCTTTCCATACACTACCTTTCAATCTGCTCCTCCTCCGTACTCATGTATATCACTTAATATCTTATGTGAGCAATTTTATCTATAAATATCTCATGTATATATATTATGTTTTTATATAGATTTGTATTTATTAAATCTAAAATATTCCAAGTATAAATAAGGGAATTATATCTGAAAGTAAATATATAAAATATTTTGATTCGTTTTACCTCAATAGGTAATTGGAAGATTTTTCTTAGATAAAAACGATTAATATAATATATTATAATTAGTATAGTATATAATATATACTTAATAATAATTTAATTATATAATATCATATATATTATATATATATATATATAATATATATTAATATTTATACTATATATATATATATATAGTTTATATAATATTAATATTAAAGTATATATACTAGAGTATAATAGTAGGAACACTTTAAACTATAGTATAATTACATTATATATATTATTATATAACCTCTCTTAGTGAGAGAGGTAATATTTAGGGCTACGTTGTACGATCATATAGACCTCACTATATGTATAATATATAATTATATTTATATATATCTTTGTATATTATATATATAGATATATATCTATCAATAGTTATATGATAGTATATAGATTAGATATCATATAGATATATATAAAGTAATATATATATACTTAAACTAGTATTTATAAATAATTATTCATAAAAATAATCAGATGATAATACATATTTCTAGACTGATATGAGTTTATTAAACCTTTGCACGTTTCTACTGTCATATAAAACTAAGTTTTTTAAATATTGAAATCACTTAGTTATAATCTTAACCCTTACTTGATCTCATTAGCAGGATTGATTTGTCTACATCAAAAAAAGTTTTTCTGACAAACAGTATAACACAAATATGAACTATATTATGATGAGTACCAATAACCTCTCACATAAATAACAGCTGGGTTGGGTTGTTATGTATGAAAAACCCGGAGTTTTTGCCAGACCATAGCCTTATATTCATTAATCTCCACAATAATCTTAAGTGATCATAATTGGAGAGGAATTGAATTCATCTAATAGATAATCTTCCCTTGATCATACCTACTCCATCTACAAGATATAATACGCTTTATATCACTCAACAATGTGAATTCGAGTACAAAAACATTCCACACAACGTGAACTGTTACATACACCAGATAGTCTATAACACAAAAACATGGTCTTAGCAGTGCAGGCATTTAATAAGGTTCCTATAATACCGCTATGACAACGTACCGTAAGCGGGTACTCTTCGGTAGGATAAGCAGATAGAAAGTAAATATAAGAACTAAGGTTTTATTACTCAAAAGTATACAGCTATTAGCCCACGAGCCAACTCTGTATTAATAAAGTCATATTAAATAACATAAAAAAAATATATATTGGCAAAAAGAGATAAAGTTGCTAAACACGCTCTTATTATCGTGATACGGTACAGCTGTATTGTCATCACATACCTGATACGCCACCTCTCACCGCCACAATTAACAAATAATCTCTATAATTACACAGGACGTATCCCCCTAAAGCCACGCAGGGCACCTTTAATGTTTAAAGGAATAACATATTTCACAATCTTTTTTAAGTATGCATGACTTAGCCATCAACTCACAACTCCATGCAGAATACTGACCTAAACGCATTTACATTTAGTGGGAAAGGCTTTGTCGAGGACATATGGGACAAATTCATCTTACATATAATTCAACTTAAACAATACCGAAGCAAAGTTCGCCAACACTCTTCTCTTGTGTGAAGTTGGAAAATGAATGCCTGCTGAATAAACCTAGAGACTCCAACTCTCATCCAAATGTCATGCTTTGTGCTTATTCACTATTACAACCTTCCGTCTATAAACGTCAGATATCCCTGTGCAGAATCTTGGGCGTAACCTTCGATTTCAGCACACACAACGACATTAGAACACGCCCTCCTCATGATTCAGAACACTGCAATTACATTGTAGAGGCCAGCAATAGGGAGTCAGACATTGAGAAGTGTAATGCGACAGAAAACAATTAACTGAGAGGAATCCAACCAAAACAAAGATAAACCCCTCTCATTAACGTTATTCAGCACATGGTCCAGTACCGCCCGTCTTCTTTACGTTTCCCTTTTACCACACTATGCATGCACCAGTCTGACCATCCCTGCCAGAGCAAAGTATCTCAATGTAAAATAAGTAAAAATTAGAAGCAGTATTCAACAAGTAAAAACGGGTCTCGCTCTCTTAGAATAATAATATGCTTTCTTCCCTCCACTACCATCCATCACTTACTAACCTAAACAAAAATTCTTCCAGTAAGTACCCATCTTGACATGATGGGCTGCCATATCATAACAGCAAGTACTTTATAGACCACCACCCTACAATTCATACATTACCAGTCAGTCCCATTCATGAGAAGGAAGAGGATCACACCAGATTGTGAATTACTGCTGACATTTACAACACGCTCCCTCACCCTCCCCCCAGATACTCCCATCAATATACACATCCACACTCAGTTGATCCAATGAATGATCTCCACGCGTATCCATATACAGACCATACTCAAGGCCATGCCACCCGCCGCGCCAGAAATATCCCCTGCACAGGCGAACAAAAAGTCCTTTGGACTAGTAAAACCAGAGAAATGTTGTCCCGTTTACGCTCTGGGCTCCATCCCCCCCCTGTCAAAGATGTTCCTCTCTGATAATTGATGACAAACGCACATCTCCTTGCCAGATATGCTTTCATGTATCTAACGTGACATTATCAAATAGTTATGACGCTTTTCTTGACGGATCTTTGGTTCTGGCCTGCTGTGGTGGCACAGTATCTCATGGTGAGGAGAGGAGCAGGGGCAACCAAGTAAAAAAGTTAAAGTTCAATATCTACTATCACTATATATGCATAGATATTATCATAATACTATATATATAGCTTATATATATACTATATATACTATCTATATCTATACTTTGTCACTATTCAACTCTTATGAAAATTGATATTTATATTACCTAATAGTATGATATTACTATATAATAGTAAAATATATCGTTTATTATATATATAAGTATTACCAATATAAATATATATATATATAGTATTATTAAGCAATATTCATAATCATATATAATATACTTAATATCAATATATATCTTGTATATATATATTACTCATATCACTGAGTGAAATACAGCATCCATATTATAATATAGTATATACTCTATATATATATATATGATAATATATTATATAAAACTAATCACTATATATATATATATACTGGTGTTATATATATATATATATACTATATGATATGTATAATGACTCACTCCTCACGGATTATATAGTACTATATGGGAGGCAGATCTCTGTCATATTACTATATAAGGAGTATATATATATATACGGTTATATAACTATATATATAATGTAATATATAGTATATATAGATATAGCTATACTACAGTATTAAGTTTAACGTAGTTATAATATATAATATATATTTATATCATATATATATAATATGTATGAAATATGATCAATAATTATAAATTGGCTGCAGTAACCACGTATACTTATATATCATATATAATGATATATATATATATATATAATATTTATAGATCATATATATATACCTATAATATATATAAGTATATATATATATAATATATATATATATATTTACTATATATATATGTATACTATATAAGAACATCAAGCTATATTATATATATGTATATGCACGCACTCACTCCTCACTAAAACGCCGTATATATATATATATATATATATAAGGGTTTGACAATGGTAGTTTTACCAGGCTTGGTAAAACGTCGCAGGTAAGATTTACAGGTGCAACTTGGAATTTCATTTCAAGTTTGTAATAATCTATGTTAATTCTAACCTCGTATATATTTCCAGCCGTTTGCAATCTTTATCTCTTTCAAATATTTTGAATAATCTAACAGCTTTTTTAAAGACAATTGTAGCATGGGGGATATTCTTCAAGTCTGGTAATAAAGTTGACTCAATTCCAAATATTTCATCAAATTCATTTCTGAAAATATTATCTTAATTAAAGAAACAAAATAAAAAAATAAAATTAAAAAATATAGATCAATTTAGAGAAAAAAAATAGTATTTAATTTCACTGGTATTTAGTTCTCAAATATATATAAATACTTTGAATATTTTCTTACTGCTCAAAAGTTAAAATAAATAAAGAACCAATGAAAAGTATGGTTAAAATTTTAAAAATAGTCAACTAATATTTACATCTGGTTTAGCAATAACCCAATCTTTTTTTTTATTTTGTTAAAACAAGTTTTGAAAAGTTTCTTTAGTAATTAAAATTTAAAAGATATAAAAAATTTAATATAATGATATAGATACTATAGGTATTAATTCTCTTAACTGAAATAACACTTAAGGTCTTAAAGGAGACATTATTCTCTAACTGTGCTACTTACAATGTGAAAATTAAACACGTTTATAAAGAAACTGTGTAAAATCTGTGGTTTAATTTACAGATACATTAACCTGTGGAAATCATTTACCAAAACAATATTTTATAATTATGTAAGTATCCCAATCTAATTAGAAAAATAATTGCTTAAGGATAACTCAACATCATCCTTCATACCATTCACAAAGAATAGAATGAGAATAAACTCGCTAAATGTTAATTTCTCGGAAACAGCCTTGTATTTTTCGGCTTTACAATTTCGTACAAAGGTATCTCCCCTGACCCAGCAAAGCTTCAAAGGCTAACCACATTCAAAATCTACAGATATGTAGAAAACCAGATAGTTTGTTTGGTTCAAGATTTTTTTTAACCACCAAATTGATTCCAACTCATCCTCTACTAAGAAAATAAGAAAATTACCATGCAAAAATGAATAATTTTGTTGGGCCCGGAACTACAGCAAGCTTTCCTCACGCTAAAGGACAAGTTACTACATCAACCTCAAATAAAATACCAGGCCTCATTACCAAAAAATACTTTTATATACCGACGCTTCCGAACATAGGCTATTTTAATTCAACAAATTGCAAATAGCAAAATTAAAAGATAATATTCCCATTTAACTTTTATACCTAGATAAGTACAATTGCTATAATACCTATTTCCAACTAAATATTTATTGTTTACAACCAGGGTTCCTAAGTATTATGGGAATATTGGATATCAGCCTCTAGAGCAAAATATTTCTATTTTGTTTAAAAAGGAAGGTTTTTGAACAATACAGGGAGATTTTTACTATAAACAGCGAGCAGGGGAGGAAATAGAATGACAGGATAAGATTACAAATAAAATTAACATATTATAGGCAGTCAAACAGAAATGAGGATAGGTCACGTAAAATAACAAAAAAAAGAATGAAGACAGGGACAAATTAGACATTAAGTTGGAGTCTGTAACATTAAATAATAATACTTATATATATATAAATAAATATATAGAGAATATAAAATAAATAATGTAGATAAATAATATTATAATTAAAATATATTATAGATAATAATATATAATATATAAATACATATATAACAAAAAAAAGAATGAAAAATATATAAAGAATATATAATATAAAATATAATAATATATCAGATGAGCTGACGTTCCGCCAATTATAAGATCGCAAGATGGACAGAGGTTTAGGGAGGTGGGGATTAGAATACCAAATAAATTGAGAATTGCAATGCGAATACTTATTAAATACAGAGAGTTCGAGAGTATAAAAGATTAGCAGAATGCCTATATCATTCCGCACAATTAGAAGACTACCAAAAAAAAATTGTGGAGTTTCAGAGGAATGACAAATGTAAAAAATTTTAATCCATAATTTTTACACGTTGGCCATATTTGTACCTCACGTTTGATAACAACACCGAAAAATCGTTTCTTTTTATTTTGAATTTATTTTTTTTTTCTTCTTACTTTCAAAGATATCATTGTATTTAAACAACGTTTCTTATTATTATTACTGATTATGCATAAAATTTATCACAAATATAAAATGATATTTTGAGAGGGTTACTAATTAAAATTTTAAAGTCAAAATATGGATAAACTTATTCATATTCGGAATTATATTTTTATAAAGCGATTTGCATTTTGGCCGAAAGAGGCACGGAGCTTTCCTTTTTATCTTTATATATAGAGCAGAGTATCTATTATTATTATTACCAACATTATAGCATATTTATCAAGTTATTTGCTGCACCCTTGATAATTGCACTCTGATTTTATTAAATTTATATCACTGAAGAGCGGGATAAACATGAGAAATAAAATTATTTCGTTATATTAATGTTATTTTTATTATTTTATAAATTCTGAGAATGTGCGTATATATACTGGTAAATAATACAATGCTTAAACACGTTTAAAATAAGCAGTGGTTTAATAATTATAGTAATAATTACAATACTTAAACGTGAGAATAAAATTTTGGTGGAAAAATTGCATTAACATGTGCCTTGGTAGCTTAATTTCCATTATAAATATCATATTTTTCACCATATATTTAATATTTTTATAATATATCATTATAATATTTTAATCATTACCATATTTTACCATTAGATTTATGAAACGTAGTCGGACCTATTTTCAGATAAAAATTGTACTTTACAGTCACAGAAAGATGAATAAAATAATTTATTAACATAGGTACCCACATCAATTCTAAACAAGCTATAATAAAATACATAATATTATATATATATATATATATATATATATATATATATAAATATATACTCATATATATTATATCATATATATATATATATAATTATTTCCAAATTATCTGCAATATTTCCAAACGAGAACACCACCTATACGAAGTAATTATCCGCCGTCATCGAGCGCGATAACAATGATATCCGCCCGGATAACCGCGATATGTCAAAAAACTTTTGCCGATAGCGCCATTACCGCCGATAGTTGCCGATATCCGCGCCCATCCCTAAATATTAAGTATTGCCGTATATTAAATTTATTTATTATTGAAAAGTCTGTTCTGTAGACCTGCATGAATAAATAATGCGCGGCGACTGTAAGATTATCATAAAAGTGATTAATTTAGATATTTCCTTTCGTACAACGTGTTTGAGAATTGCTACGTTTTTTATTATCCTTATTGCATGTTATCCTTTAATGTTGAAGTTATTAGAATAATTGTTTTTGCATTTACCTACTAGATAATCCACTTACACTCACTAACTACAACTACTACCTAATAATATAAATAAACATAATCAATAAATAATAATAATAATAATAAATAATAATAATAATTAAGTTAATAATTAAATTATC
>JABUQX010002813.1:110000-122500 GCA_015478945.1 Trachelipus rathkii | reverse complement strand
TGAAAATAGAGAGGCAGAATCCTTAGACTGGATTTCCTTTCCCGAGCAGAACGATTTGTGTACAGTTGTTGACGCGGCAATTTAAGATTAAGATTAGAAACGACCGATACAAAAACACAAATCTATCATCGTTGAAAAACAATCTCAGGATCATCCCCATTTAAAGAAATGCACGAATGAATATTGCTACAATTTTAAGATTAAAGATTCTAAAATTAAGGTAATTTATACACATTGAAATATACAGTATCTAAAGTCACTTATATTTTCAGTACAAAAAAAATAATATCAAAGAGCGTGATTTGAGTCGGTACTTTAAATCACATTTTCACTCAGAATGAGTTCAGGAACAGAGTTCAACACTAAAGAAAAAACAATCACACTTTCTACGTAGAAGAAATCTGAAGAACTAACTGTTAAGACCAAGCCACCTCCTTACCCTGTCGTGATGCTCCTCCTTCAGGGCATCTTAAGTCTTGTTCATTGGAGGGGGTCCCTCTTCCGGGGTGTGTCCCTGCCTGCTTCAGGGCCAATTAGAAAAAAGTTAATTTCACAAAAATGCCCACTCCCCTTTTCTGTCTTGTGGTTGCGACAGTCCTTACTAAATTGAACTTTCTCGTTACTTGACAGCCCCATTCGTTTTGCTTCGGCCCAAACCACAAGTTCCTGTTTTTCGGGCCTCTTCAAATGAATCCATCGCCGAACCGACTTTAAAACAAACTTCAGTTTGTCTGTTTATGGTCTGTTTATTGTCTGTTCACAGACTTCGAACCGTTGGTTCCCGTGTCTGTCTCGTCTGTGGAACCGACAAAAAGGGGACAGCATTTCCTTTCCAGACTGTTAAGAAAGATCGAATTCGCCATTTACTTGACAAGTCATTTACAAAAGAGGAGAGTTTCAACCGCATAGGGCCAAGATCCGTTAGAAACTGTTTCTTAGGAACGACATCTGCTAATGTTTGCCAAAACAGAATGACAATTGGATTCATAGTTAGGTCATTTGGTTCCAACGGATTTTCTGTGGGAACATTAAATTCCCCCCCACGGGGACCCCTAGCCCGGCACCTTACCCACCGTCTCCGTAGGCAAGGAAGGCAAACCCGGACGAGGTCAAAGGGAACTTAAGGAGAGGGGGGGTTGATATGCGGAGAGCTATTCTTCGTCGGAAAGAATAGCCCGTATTCTCTGCTTGGCCAACACGTGTGCTCGTCGTAGGGGCCTTTCCGGGGGAGAGGCCGATGTCTGGGGAGCCTCGGTTGGCGGGAATGGATCTGAGGGATCGTACAGGTTGGAGTGTATCTCCAGAGGGTACAAGTGGATAACGGCCCTTGTTATTTCCCCACGGCTCGTACTGAGCAGCACCGAGCGGGTGTGCCCATCGGGGGAAGTGTAAAGGGTTTTGATGATGCCCAGTTTCCACCTTAGACGAGGACCATCGTCCTCAATTAAAACTACGTCTCCGACCTTAACGTCAGGGCGGTTGGAGACATTCCAAGATTGTTTCAGGCTGAGCAGATAGTCTTTGCTCCAAGCAGACTGAAACTTAGCTATGAGGGAGAGTAAATACTTGTACCTCTTGTTAACCTTCACCGGGTCCCTGTAGGTGGCATCATGTTCAAGTAATTCTTCAGGGACAGGAAGGGTGTTCAGCTTGTACCCCATCAACAAGTGGGAAGGAGTGAGGGGCTCCTCGCAGTGGAGCTCGTCGCCCACGTAGGTGAGGGGTCGGCAGTTGACCACCGATTCCACCTCCGCAAGCACCGTATTGAACTCTTCGTAGCTAACTAGAGAGGTCTTGAGGGTCTTCCGAAGATGGGTCTTGGTCAATCCGATCAAACGTTCGAAGAATCCGCCGTAATGACTGCTTCTGGCGGGATTGAATCTCCAGGTGATGGAATGCTGGGTTAGGAAGTCCTTCACGGAGGGTAACTCCCATATGTCCCTTAAGTGTTGGGATGCTGCTTGGAAATACGTTGCGTTGTCAGAGTATATTACGGAGGGTGTTCCTCGTCTCCGCATTAAACGCGGACGTATACGCTGCTCAAAATGACCTCGGTGGCTGTTGTCAAAGAGACTAGTTCTAATGATCGCTCTAGTCACGAGCGCAAGTGAACAAAACCACAGTGAGTCTTTTTGGTAACTTCGTTGTCTAGGGAACTTTGTTACATTAAATAGCCTGTGGAGGGTCCAACTCCGATTACCGTAAACGGTTTGCTTTCTACCACTCGGGAACGAGGCAAGGCAGCTAGTGGCGCCGAGCGAAAGTGTGCAGCTTGTAAACGTCTACAAAGACCACACGGGCGTATCACTTTCTTCACCGTTGTCCTCATCCGAGTGAAATAGAACCGCTGGCGGACGATCGACACGAGCTCTGAAATACCAACGTGGTGGTTCGTTTGGTGAAGTTGCCATATGATGAGTCGGGTGAGATGTGAGTCTGATGGCAGCAGCATAGGAAACTTTGCGTCGAAAGGTATCATCGCATTGCTCAATCTCCTGTCACATCTGAGGACTCCATCTACTAGCGTCAGGCTCAAGTTGTTTCGCCAAGTCGTTAAAGGTAGGGAGGTTCTCGGAGGGCACGTAAACTTGGGTAGGTGGAGGGTTGTTCCCTCTGTAGCGGGCCCGAATCCAGTAAGAGTTGCGTACTTCTCTCTCTGATGGAAATCAATGGGAGATTCGGGCCGAGAGAACGGACGGGTCAATAGGGAGCTTCTTGCTTGGAGTTTTCTCAATGTTCCTCGGATGAACTGGTGAACGCAGGCGGTGATGACCGTATGGATCTTGTTGAAGAGGGGAATACAGCTCTAAATCGAAGATGGGAGCCGCTTTCGGTACCGTGGTGGTGGAAGCGGCTACTATGACCTCGTCCGTCCCCGTAGCCCCTTCGCAGAGGGAAGGGTGTTCGGTCCAGACGGGCCAATTTGGAGGGCTGGTGAGCCAAGGGGGGCCTTTCTTCCATAAGTCCGTGAATACGTACTTATAACTCACGCCTCTAGACGCCGCGTCGGCGGGGTTGTCTTCTGTAGGGACGTACCGCCACTCGGCTGTCGGCAGGTTTCTACGGATTTCATCGACTCTGTTCTGGTTGAAGAGGGGGAGCTGCTTGGAGGAGAATATCCAGCGCAACGCCACCTGGCTGTCACACCAGCAGTAGATCTTAACTATCTCTAGCAAATCCTTGTAGGCGTCGATAACAAATTTAATGATTCGGGAGGAGAGTAGAGCTCCCATTAGTTCCAAACGCGGGATCGTGAGTTCTTTCATGGGTGCAACTTTCACCTTCGCCATAAGAAGACTGGCGATGGGAACGCGTTCTCCCATTGATACAGCGTACACCGCAGTGGCATAGGCTGCGCCCGATGCGTCTGAGAAGGCATGAAGTTCCACCTTTCGAGCAAAAATCAGCTGTCTTGGTATCGTTAATTGCAAACAGCGTTGTAGATGGTCGGCGATTGAAATCCACTCCTTTCGGTGTTCGACGGAAATGGGTTTGTCCCAGCTGAGTTTTTCCTTCCATAATTTTTGTAGGAGAATCTTACCTCGAACAGCCACTGGGGACAAGATGCCCAGTGGGTCGAATATGGAAGCGAGGTTCTGCAGAATAGCCCTCTTGGTAGCCGCTTCCGAGGCGACAACTTTGAGGGGGTAGGAGATGGTGTCCTCGTTCGTATCCCACTCCATACCCAAAACCTTAATCGTAGTGTCTTCGGCGGCCGCCTTGTTCTCTCGAAACTTTACGTTCGCTTCTTGACAATTGGACACCCATTCTCGTAAGTTGAGACCGGCTTTTTCGAAGAGGGACCGGGACTGAAGAAAGAAATCTTCTACTCCTGCTTCGGTGTCGAAGGTACCGAACAGATTGTCCACATAGATTTGGTTCAAAATCACGTCCTCGTAGTCGGTGTCTGAGTTTCGGACGTGGTGTTGAATGCAGGCAGCCAGCAAAAACGGACTGCAGGTGGCTCCGAATAAGACGGAAGTGAACCGGTAGGTGACCAAAGGGCTTCGGGGGTCGGAAGGATCTTTCACCCACAAAAAACGCGTGGAATCCCTATCTTCCAACCTGAGACGTATGGCTAAAAAAGCCTTCTCTATGTCCGAGGATGTAGCGTAGCGTCTCAACCGAATTTTCAGAAGGATCTTGGTCAAATCAGTGATGAGGGAAGGTCCACTGTGCAAGCACTGATTAAGACTAGGATTGTTAGAAGAACAATCAAACACTAGTCTCAGTGCTGTGGTGGACGAGGACTTCCGGACCCCATGATGGGGTAAATAATGCAGCTTAGCGTTAGGGTGGATCGGAGTAATAGGGGTCACCTCTTCAATGAAGCCCCTTTCTAGTTGATCTTTGATAACATCGGCGTAACTTGCCATTAACGAAGCATCCCCTCTCAACCTTTTAAGGACGCTATACAAACGTCGCTTAGCCAAGGCGTAGTTGTCGGGAAGAGAGGGGTGCCTGTCACGCCAGGGTAACGACACTACGTAGCGACCATTTTCGAAGGTCAAGTTCTCTTCAAAGGCCTCCAGCGTGGTTTTTTCTGCTTTTGTGAATCGTTCATCCGGCAGAATTCCAATTTGGGATAGTGACCAGAGTCGATCCAGATCTGGCGTGGGGTGGCCCGCCTCCTCCGTCGGGAGGGGGCCTAGGATCGTAGAGGAGCACGAGCGCTTAAAATCCCCGGGCGTCATCAACATTCCATCCTCCAACGGGAGGGAGGATGGAGGTTCAGCGGTCGGAGGGCGCTCGGGGCGATGTCATGATTCACTGTCCTCCTGTGGCCCCGTGTTGGACCCATCCGCCCGCTGGAGGGGGGAATGGCCCAAGGCAACGTTGGTAGCGCAACACGTAGTTCGATTCACCGTGTCCGCTGTCTCACTCGTATCCTGTAGCCCTTCTTCCAATTGGAGGGAAGAAGTAGGATGTGATTCAGCGGCTGGAGAGGTTGTCTCAGGACGGAGAGGCGAGGGGTCTGCACCCCGGGGCGCCTTCTTCACACCCCCTTCCAACTGGAGGGCAAGAGAGTGCTGTTCCGTCTGATGACAAGTAAGATCCGGTCTCCAATCGTTGGTGAGCCGAACTTCTGCTCTGAAAGCTGACACTACTGTAACTTGGGAGGTAGTGTTCTTCGAGGAAAAGGGTAGAGGTCCCCATATCATGTTGCCCACATTGGTTTTCATGAGGTCAACGCCGAAGCGGGACTCACACGACTTCAGGAATTTATTCAAGTGATCCACGCCGATCAGGAGCTGGATTTGATCGATCACATCGCTGTCCGGGTAGGGATGAGCAAGGTGTACATGTTGTCTGCGAAGCATTCGGGTGGTCTTGACTAGCCCAGGGATCTGCAGGTCCGAGGGCAGGTGTTCCACCACAATGGCCGAGATGGGGACGGCGCCGTCTTTCGTTTGGACTTGAAGAGTGACGACGTCATGAAGGGCAGCTACGCCCCGCTGGTTGATCCCATTGATGGCTAATTTCACCTGGGAGTGGGGCACGCATCGTAATTTTTGAACGACCGCTCTAGAGACTAAAGTTTTCTGGCTCCCCCCATCACACAACGTTCTGAGTGTAAGGGTGTCAGCCCCGTTGGACACAATCAAATCGGCCAACGGAAGTGCCATACCCTTACCTCCAGAACAAAGAGCGGCATAATGGCCCGAGGCGGAATCCCCTGTGGGTCCTGGGCCCTGCGGATCTGGTTGCTGTCGTGGGTGGCTGCCAGTTCGAGAGATCGGTTGAGGGCAAAATACGATGTGGTGGTCCGGTGCCCTGCAACGGAAACAAGCCCTAGCGTACTGACAGTCTGCTGTGGCATGATTTTCCGCTAGGCATCTTTCACACCAGCCGCGACTCCTAACCACTGTTAGTCTCATCTCTGGCGTTGTAAGCATAGTACATTCAGATGGGAAGTGCTCCTCCTTGCAGAACCGACAACTTCGTTTGTCCGATCTGGCAGGGTTCTTGTCCTGCCTCGTTGGAGGTTGGTTCTTGGGAATTGCCGGTTTATTTCCCCGTGGTGCTCAACACCGTAGACACCTTCTGTTTGTTGGCACCACTCGGTCGTTTATCCGCGTAACCCCTCGAAGCTTCCTCCCTCCTTTGGAAGTCGGGATTGGTCTTTGGTTTGTTCGTGAAAGGTTTGGCGGCCTGCAAGAATCCGATGGCCTGGTCAACCAGGTCCAATACTGATTGGATTGTCCAGCTCTTACGCGCGTCGGACCAAGGAATTCTTTCCTTAACTTCCGCTGGCAATTTGAAAGAAAGTTGCGTCCCCAAGATAGTGGAACAACCTTGACAATCCCCAATTACCCCCTGGTTCTTCAGAGACTCTGTGAAACAAGTAACATCAGCTTTAAAACGAAAAAGATCGGCGTAAGTATTTTTAGGGCTAGGGAGCCCGCCTAACCGGGCAATGAGGGTCTCTATGAGCTTTGACTTGTCGCCATAGTTGTTTTTGAGAAGAGATAGCGCAATGCTGTAGTTTTCTCCCCTCACTGCGAACCCCGATATTAACTGTTTGGCATCTCCACGCAAGCTCTGTAGTAAAGCGTGGAGTTTTTCGATGGGATCATAATTATGTCCGTTAACCATGGCTTCAAATGACTCTATATAGCTAGCGAACTCCAAAGGGTCTCCGCCGAAGGTAGGTAGGTTCCTGGTGGGGGCCTTGAAAAGCGTGGGAGCCCGCCGACCCCCCGAACAACAAGAGGCTCTCGATGGTGAAGGAGATCGACTCGTTCTGTGACTGACCCTCTCTCTGGCGGCTAAAGTGTGGTTGCCGGCGTTGATCGCTTTACGGATAGCTAGGTGAAGTCTCCTACTCTCCGCATAGTCGGTCATAAAATCGTCGCGATCCAGGTAATCTTGGATTACGACGCTCGCCTCCTCCAACTGGGTAAGAGTCTCCTCCAAATGCTGTACTAGTGCTAAGATGTCCCCTGCCGGGGAATCCGGTCTTCCCACCAACTCCTTCAGCTCGGTCATTTCCGCAGAGGCGTTCTGACTGAGGGCATCTCGCTGTCGTTCGGCGAACTTCACCCGTTTTGGTTTGTTTTTCTGATTTTGTTGCTGGCCTCTATTTGGATTGCCATCTTGGGTCGGGGTCAGATTCAAGTCCGCTGGAGGGGGCGTCCCGGGGGGATCCCCCTCTTCTGCGTTGGTTCCGTTGCGTCCGGCCTCCATGAGTACTGTGTATGTGCGTACGCACTCGTATCAAAGGAAAGTGAAAAGAGAAGAAAAAAAAATCTTTTCAGTACGAACCACTGACGACGGCGTCGCTGCGCCGCGGCCAGTAAGGGGTTGTGCGCGAGAAGTCTTTTGGAATGCTCCAATACCCTTAAGCACACCTGAGTTTAATCGTACTACTTATCAGAATTCCTGTGATTTATTTCCTGCAAATAAGTAAGGGATAGAAGCGATAGCGGGCGCATGCAAGTAAAAGCGTGGCGGAGAAACTTAACTATAGCTTAGTATCTAACCTTAAACTAACTCACAACTAGGCTCATACAAGACCCAAAAAAAAAAAAAAAAAAAATATATACAAAAAAAAATCCAGAATTTACTTTATTTTTTTCACGGGTTTTGGGAATATAGGGCGCGGCGAGAGTCCGGTGCCAAAGTTAAGGCAGAAAATGTTCTAAAATTTGGAGTTAAATACTGAATAGTATCGATAATCAATATTAATAAATTATGATTTTCTGAAAAAAAAAAAAAAAAATAATACACACTAAAGCGTGTGTGTATGGCTGGGTGTGTGTGCGTGTGTATGTGTGCGTCTGTGTGTGTGTGTATGTGTGAGTGTGTGTAACCTCAGAACTCCAGCACCCTATAACACACAACAACAACACAAAAGAATAAAAATAAAATTCGAAAGAGAAGCTAGCGAGAATAATAATAATAAGAATAATCTCTATAATAATAATAATAATAATAATAATAATAATAATAATAATAATAATAATAATAATAATAATAACAATAATAATAATAATAATAATAATAATAATAATAATAATAATAATAATAATAATAATAATAATAATAATAATAATAATAATAATAATAAGAATAATAATAATAGTAGTAATAATAAAAAAAATTAATAATAATAATAATAATAATAATAATAATAATAATAATAATAATAATAATAATAATAATAATAATAGTAGAAAAAACCTAAAGAAAGAGATAATACAAAAGGAAATAGCGGAAGAAGCGGTGCTTTGCTTCAAAATATACCAAAAATAGAACCCTTTCCTTATTCCTTCTTAATACAATACAATGTTGCAATTGCAAGTATGAACCATATATATATAAATAACGGAACAAGAACCTAAAGAAAGAGATAATACAAAAAGAAATAGCGGAAGAAGCAGTGCTTTGCTTCAAAATATGCTGAAAATAGAACTCTTCCCTTATTCCTTCTTAATACAATACAATGTTGCAATTGCAAGTATGAACCATATATATATAAATAACGGAACAAGAACCTAAAGAAAGAGATAATACAAAAAGAAATAGCAAAAGAAGCAGTGCTTTGCTTCAAAATATGCCAAATTTAGAACCCTTTCCTTATTCCTTCTTAATACAATACAATGTTGCAATTGCAAGTATGAACCATATATATATAAATAACGGAACAAGAACCTAAAGAAAGAGATAATACAAAAAGGAATAGCAAAAGAAGCAGTGCGTTGCTTCAAAATATGCTGAAAATAGAACTCTTCCCTTATTCCTTCTTAATACAATACAATGTTGCAATTGCAAGTATGAACCATATATATATAAATAACGGAACAAGAACCTAAAGAAAGAGATAATACAAAAAGAAATAGCAAAAGAAGCAGTGCTTTGCTTCAAAATATGCCAAATTTAGAACCCTTTCCTTATTCCTTCTTAATACAATACAATGTTGCAATTGCAAGTATGAACCATATATATATAAATAACGGAACAAGAACCTAAAGAAAGAGATAATACAAAAAGGAATAGCAAAAGAAGCAGTGCGTTGCTTCAAAATATGCTGAAAATAGAACTCTTCCCTTATTCCTTCTTAATACAATACAATGTTGCAATTGCAAGTATGAACCATATATATATAAATAACGGAACAAGAACCTAAAGAAAGAGATAATACAAAAAGAAATAGCAAAAGAAGCAGTGCTTTGCTTCAAAATATGCCAAATTTAGAACCCTTTCCTTATTCCTTCTTAATACAATACAATGTTGCAATTGCAAGTATGAACCATATATATATAAATAACGGAACAAGAACCTAAAGAAAGAGATAATACAAAAAGGAAATAGCAAAAGAAGCAGTGCTTTGCTTCAAAATATGCCAAATTTAGAACCCTTTCCTTATTCCTTCTTAATACAATGCAATGTTGCAATAGCAAGTATGAAATATATACAAAAAAAAATGGAAATATAATCAATGGAAGAGGTCTAAAGCACACCTGAGGTTACCAAGAAACCATCTAGCTTCTTTAGGACGCATTGAAAGCGCATTCGCAATAATAATAATAATAATAATAATAATAATAATAATAATAATAATAATAATAATAATAATAATAATAATAAAACAAAGGCAAATAATAATAATAATAATAATAATAATAATAATAATAATAATAATAATAATAATAGTAATAATAATAATAATACAACCTTCAATACACTGGGCCAGACAAATGTTGCAAAGGCGTTGCAACAATCTCCCAATATACACAAGAAAGAAGTGAATGAAAAGTTAAAAAACGAGCAATCGTAGAGAAACTTCCCCTAAAACGCAGTTAATGATAATATCTCTTCTTATTCCCTTCAATATTGGACCAGACAAATGTTGCACAAGGATTGCAACAATTTCCCAATATGCACAAGAAAGAAGAGAAAGAAAAGTTAAAACACAAGCAATCGTAGAGAAACTTCCCCTAAAACGCAATTAATAATAATATCTCTTCTTATTCCCTTCAATATTGGACCAGACAAATGTTGCACAAGGCTTGCAACAATTTCCCAATATACACAAGAAAGAAGAAAAAGAAAAGTTAAAACACGGGCAATCGTAGAGAAACTTCCCCTAAAACGCAGTTAATGATAATATCTCTTCTTATTCCCTTCAATATTGGACCAGACAAATGTTGCACAAGGATTGCAACAATTTCCCAATATGCACAAGAAAGAAGAAAAAGAAAAGTTAAAACACAAGCTATCGTAGAGAAACTTCCCCTAAAACGCAGTTAATGATAATATCTCTTCTTATTCCCTTCAATATTGGACCAGACAAATGTTGCACAAGGATTGCAACAATTTCCCAATATGCACAAGAAAGAAGAGAAAGAAAAGTTAAAACACAAGCAATCGTAGAGAAACTTCCCCTAAAACGCAATTAATAATAATATCTCTTCTTATTCCCTTCAATATTGGACCAGACAAATGTTGCACAAGGCTTGCAACAATTTCCCAATATACACAAGAAAGAAGAAAAAGAAAAAGTTAAAAAACGAACAATCGTAGAGAAACTTCCCCTAACGCAGTTAATGTAATAATAATAATCAATAATAATATAAATAATAATAAAATAATATAATAATAATAATAATAATAATAATAATAATAATAATAATTATAATAGCTTTGCGAAGAGGGTCTCTCAGAAGTGGTGAATGAAATGGAGAGATTTCATATATGTGTTTTGGAGAGTTTTGTTCTTTTTTTTTTTTTTTTTTTTTCAAAGTTTTTTGGAATGTTTTGGCAATTTTTTTTTCAATTGCAAAGATATATTGCTTCAGCATCCGGTTCGAAGGACCACAATGTCCTAATTTCCTTGGGACTTTCCTTCGATAGTTCTTTAATTGCAACTTGAAATTAGTGCAATTAATCCCACGGAAATTGGACTCCCAAAATCCACATACCAACCCTTCTTTTTGTTTTGATAATTAAAGGGATGGAAATGAATTTTGGCCAATTGAATATAGGATACGTATTGTGATGTGTAACATCAGTAAATATAGATATATATGTAGGGAGAGACGCTAGTACATGACAAGAGGCATGAACGATTGGAGAGAGACCAATCAATCAAACCCCTTTTTTTGTTTTTCACCCTGTTAGAAAGAGAAGAGGTCACAAAGATTCCTGAAGGGAATCGAGAAAGCCCCCTACGCCCGCCGAGCCATGCAACTATCCCAGCGTCCTGATATAGTGCATCAGTGAACCTTTAGATAGAAGGAAGCCAGAGATAGCATGCAACAGATGTAAATCTTAGTTATGAAAGAAGAGGAAAGAAGGGGGTTAGTAGTGTAGATGTTTACAACAATAAAATAATGATTAGTTCCTAAGACAGACTACCATGTTTTTTATTGAAAGAATAGCGTTGGGAATTCTACTCTATCGCATATGGTCGGTACGGTTCCCGGTTGCAATGGCAGAGTTTGAACCGCACCCTCACACACGCCAACTACACTTTCACTTCTTAAAATTAATAAGCCTGGCGCTCGCGCGCGCGCGCAGTGCAAGAATATATACACGCTAGTGGGTGACGTATGCACTTAGAAAAATGTCAGGGGCAGCAAATGTATTCAATAGTTTGGCAAGAAATACCTTACTGCCAGGAGACTTGCTTATGTCTGAATTTCTCAGGGATGAAAACAACCTTCGGGTCAATCGCTTCGAATGGAAGTGGCATTGTGATTATAAAACGTAAATAATTTTAACACTTACCCAGGGCTTCAGTATAAAGTAAAACTCAAACCTGATCTTTGCTACACCAGAGGAGGATGCTGCGTCAACGCGCGTGTCGACGTCCGACTCACCAAGCCTTTCGGTGAAGGATGATTACCTATATAGGCGCGAGCAACATGCATGAATTTGATGAAGGCTCGGTAACCCAATTTTACGACTACTCTAATCATAAACAAATTATATACAAAGAAATGATCACTAATTATGTACAAAACACATATTAGCACACAGGTTTCACAATCTTTCCGCTTGAAAATAGAGAGGCAGAATCCTTAGACTGGATTTCCTTTCCCGAGCAGAACGATTTGTGTACAGTTGTTGACGCGGCAATTTAAGATTAAGATTAGAAACGACCGATACAAAAACACAAATCTATCATCGTTGAAAAACAATCTCAGGATCATCCCCATTTAAAGAAATGCACGAATGAATATTGCTACAATTTTAAGATTAAAGATTCTAAAATTAAGGTAATTTATACACATTGAAATATACAGTATCTAAAGTCACTTATATTTTCAGTACAAAAAAAAATAATATCAAAGAGCGTGATTTGAGTCGGTACTTTAAATCACATTTTCACTCAGAATGAGTTCAGGAACAGAGTTCAACACTAAAGAAAAAACAATCACACTTTCTACGTAGAAGAAATCTGAAGAACTAACTGTTAAGACCAAGCCACCTCCTTACCCTGTCGTGATGCTCCTCCTTCAGGGCATCTTAAGTCTTGTTCATTGGAGGGGGTC
>JABUQX010002813.1:97500-102500 GCA_015478945.1 Trachelipus rathkii | reverse complement strand
CTGCTATAATTTCGAAAAAAAAAAAAAACAAAAAAAAAAAAAACAATAAAGATAGAAATAGAAATCTTTTAAAAGGTAATTATTTTTAAAGCATGTTTATTGTATTTCTTTGTTTATTTCTCTCTCTCTCTCTCTCTCTCTCTCTCTCTCTCTCTCTCTCTCTCTCAGTCTCTCTCTCTCTCGTTTAGAAGAAATTTCAGAGAAAGCATTGTTTATGTTTCTCGTCCTCTCTCTACGTCTCTCTCTCTCTCTCGCTCTCTGGCTCTCTCCTCCTGTCTCGCGTCGATCGCGACTCTTCTGAGTCGTCTCTCCTCTCTTCGCCCATTTGTTTTCCCTCTGAGGAAGGCGTCCTCAAAAAAAGGGGAAAAGGAAAAAGTTTTTAAAGATGCAAAAACGTGAAGTCCGCGAGGTCTTGGAAGATCGTTTGCCTTTTGCGCCATGTTCGCAGTGTATATGGGAGGACGGTGTAGTCGGGCGCGCGTGGCGGGAGCGGGTGTAGAGAAGAGGTATATTCCTTATTAGGGATTTCTCTAAGAATCCAATGCAGTGCTCCTTCCAACCAAAATCTCCTCAATCAAGATAACTGAGTCCGTTTTCATTTTTCATAATATTACATAATCATTATTATTATATATAGTGTAAGTATATATATATGTTATATATATATATGATAGTATATATATATATAGTATATAGATATTATGTATATATATATATAATATATATAGTATATATCATATATATATATTTATATATATATTATATATATATATTATTATATATGGTGATAATTGGTTTAAAGCGAACAAATATCTCAAATCCATATCTCAAAAACTACAGATAGCCACAGGGAAAGGAATACATTGGGGCCCTCGGGGAGATGCTGGTCCAATTTTAGGAGTGCGGGTAGTCGAAATTAAAAAAAAAAAAAAAAAAAAAAAAAAAAAAAAGGAACAAAAAAAAAATAATCTCAAAAACTACAATAAGTACAGATAAAAAGGAAAAATACATTTTTGGAATGCTTGGTAAAAAAATTTTAGATAGGAATGTAAAAAATAAAAATAAAAAAATTGTTTTGTTTTCTAATTGCTAATATTAAATGTGATATGATCAGAGAGGCTATTTTCTGTTCCTTGATATAGGGTTAATGTATGAGTTAGACTTTATATTAAATTTTTGGCTTTTTTTGTCTTTTTTCTAACAAATTAACCAAAAGGGGTATACCGAAGTGGTGCCTCCCGAGTGGCAGGAGTCGGGGTCTTCTCGGCCTTCCGGGGAACTAGGGGTAGGACAAATTGCCCCCCCTCAGCGGGGAGGGGTTCTTCCGGTACCCTCGGCCTTTTGGTATTTGGGTGTCCGCGGGGGTTCCTCCGCCTCCCCTACGGGGTATGGTATGGAAAACGATCCCCCCTGTGTTCCCGTCGGCTCGAGCCCCTACATTGCCGTGTAATATTTACAAATATATCTATTATATATTATGTCCCCTGTTCCCAAAAAAAAAAAATAGGCCAATATTTATTTTACTTTATTTATTCTTTTTAGTTGTTTTTACACCTATTTCCCTAACTACATTATTAAACAAGGATTTCAAAATGTTATTATCCTTTCCGGCTAGTAGCTATTGGTAGAGTTGTTTTGCGAGATATAGTTTGTTCTTTTCCATATTTTTTTAATTTTGAGTTTTTTTTATTTTTTACGGTTTATTTAATTTTATTTTCTCTCTTTTTCCTTGTATCACACATCCTCTTCGCGCCCTAAATAATTTTTGCCAGGATTCCAAGACGAAATGTTATTCTTTTTCACCTAGTAACCTTAAAAATTGTAGTTTTTGAGATATGGATCGATGATAGTTGTCCCTCTCTAAACCAAATATCACCTTAATATATATATATAATATATATATATATTATTAACCCTAATGACGTCTTTAATAACTATACTCACCCTATATATATCTATATATATATATATATATATAGAGAGAGAGAGAGAGAGAGAGAGAGAGAGAGAGAGAGAGTTTGAAACTACATGCAGATGACGGATTGTATGTTAACAGCATCTGGATTAATTTGATTAAGATATTTCGATATAGACCCTCATCTAAATAGCATTTATCATTGATAGCTTCATAAATAAAAGTCAAGAGGTCTCTTTTTCCAGTTTTGTCCTTACATTCTGCAAATGTTCGTCTTGAAATTCTAATGTAAGTTACTCCCTGTTTCCTGAAATTAGTCTTCCCTTTGTGGAAATTCTATCCTTTTCTTATTTTTTTTTATTTTTTATTTTATTTTTTAATATAAGGAGACTTTAAAAGGAGACTTTAAGTTGTATTTTTTAAAGGAGACCTTTAAAAGGAGACTTTAAGTAGGGCTTGTAACAATTTTTTCACGGAAAAACGAACAATGGACGAGACGTGAAATGCGGAAGGAAGTCTAGACGAATATTCACCTTCATTTACCGAGTAATTTTCCTGAGTGCCGCCATTTACTGCCACTTCGCTTCCTGTGTATTTGTGTGAGTGCCTTTACATTGATGTCGCTCATGGTTGTGTCACTGTTATATTTATGGAAACAAATTCGGTTTTAATGATTAATGACTCTCAAAATCACATCATTCTTCTCTCTCTCTCTCTCTCTCTCTCTCTCTACTCTCTCTCTCTCTCTCTCTCTCTTCTCTCACCCTACTCTCTGCTTCTCTCTCTCTTTCGTAAGTCTCTCGTCCTCTCTAATTCTCTCTTCCAGTCTCTCTTCTCTCGCTCTCTCTCGTGTCTCTCTCTCTTCTCTGTCCGTGCGATCGATCTTCCTCTCTCTCTCTGCTGGCTATATATATATATATATAATATAGGTATTTATATATATATATAGTAATATACTGTATATATAGTATTATATATATATAGGTTTATTATATTATATATTATACGAAGGGCTGAGCCTAATATATATATATATATAAGTAGCGGCGCATATTATATAAGATAAAACTTATATAATATATGATAGTTTGGATGAATTCTCGAGGTATCCTCTATCGCTTTTTAAATCGTTGCTGTTTTAATTCATGCGTTCACTGGGCTTTCCGCTAGAATACAGTGAAGCGGGGATTGTGGGTGTGGGAGCACAAACCTTGATTGATAATGCATTTTTAATTGACAATAGAACACACGGAAGGTCTTCTCTCTTCTCTCCATGTCTGAGATATCGAGTCTGCCCTCTATCCTCTCCGCATCTGTCTCTCGCTCTCTCTCTCTTCGCCTCGCGGGTCTCTCTGCATCTCGTGTGTGGAGTCATCGGTCTTCCTCTCTGCAGGGAGAATTAGTAGTCCATACCTGGTCAATCAATATCGCTCGCGCTGATCGGACACAAACACATCTAAGTGGGCGGGGGGACTCGCCGAAGGATGGAGATCGTTGAACGAGCGCAGGCGCGCGTAGGGTTGTATGAGGTAGGTGGACCCCATGGAGCTGTTGTAGTGGAAGAGGTGCACAACACATTTCATTCTTTAATTAGATTTAAGGAATAAGTGAGGTTTCTTTAATTTGGTTGCTTTATATTTTCTTCAATTTGTTTTAGGAATCTTTTTCTATGTCGCATTATTATAATTACTTTTATTTTGTATGTCTTTTGTACATTTTAATGCAAGAAAAAATATTTACCACACACACACACAGGTCGAAACCCGCGAAAAAAAAAAAAACACAACCGGGATCGCAGCGAGACCACACACACACACTAACACTAACACACACACGTACACACAAATGGAACAGCACACACACACACACACATACACCACATATATTAATATATATATATAATATATATTATATATATATAATCGGCATGGAGCATACATATAAATAAATTATTAATTAAATAAATAAATAAATAACTAATAATAATTAAAGTATATATATATATATAATATATATATATAGGGTAAAAGTTCTCATTTAAAGGAAAGAGTTTGTGGTGTTAAATTTAAAATAATCGGATCGTTTTTCCTCGATTTTGAATAGATTTTCCTTTTAACTTCATCATCGATTTTATTTCTTTTTCTCTATTTTAAAGAACCTTTTTTTATAATAATAAAAATAAAAAAAATAAACTACAAATAAAGTTTATTTTATTTTCTGTTTACCAACATGGAAAGCATTGGGAAGACCGCGTTTTTTGGCTGTTTTTTTTCTCCCTCTAAAATTTAGTTTTGTTTCTTTTATCTGATTCTTTTCGCCTATAATGCACAAATTCGCATTAATATATATTATATATATATATATATATAATAATATATAGTTATATTATTATAGTATATATATATATATATATATATATATAATATATATATATATAATATATATATAATATATATTATATATAAATATTATATATATATATAAGACCCCTACCAAGAGGGAGTTTGAAATTATTTACACTATCAAAAAAAAATTTTTATAAATTTTTTAATTTTAATTTATAAGAATAATAAAAATAATAATAAAGGCAATTTAAGAGTATATATTAATTTGAGGGAGTTTGACACCCTTCTCCCTTCCCCGAAATGAAATTATTTACACAAATTTTTATTTGATGGCTTGAGTTTTTAATTTTAATTTTTAAGAATAATAAAAATAAAAATAAAAGCAATACAAGATTATATATTAATTTAAATTAGAAAAACATTTTTATGATTCTATAAGATTCCTTAGGTTTAGTGGCTGTTGAAAGTATATAAAAGGAGGTTCGCAGAGGCAACGTACGAAGGTTGAAACAGGTAGTGACAATCTGATTGGACAACGATTTGATATTCAGAAGTATTCCAACTGTCGATAATATACAGTGGCATTGTATGTTGGTTCATTACTGGTCATATTCATGTGCAATACAACACATTACAAACTTTATTGACACAGTGAAAACAACTGGGCCCTATTTTAATTTAAAAACGAAAAAAAGAAATATTTTCCCAAAGACGAAATAGGCAAAGCTTAACACGCTTGT
>JABUQX010002813.1:85000-87500 GCA_015478945.1 Trachelipus rathkii | reverse complement strand
GGGAAGCCAACGTCAAATAAATTTTGGGGAAATCTCGCATTCAGCCTAAAGTACCTTTCGTACCTTGAGCGTTCCTTCAATTATTATTTCTTCTGTTTAAAATATATATATATTATATATATCTATATATATATCAATATTAATATTTATATATATTATAATAATAATATATATTATCATATATATATATTATATTCTCTATAGTTTTTGATATATTTTATATATATCTAATATATATATATATTCCTATTTTTTCATAAATTCAAATGGATTATTTGAATAATTTTATTGAATTAAAAATATTTCTTAATATATTTTTGTATAAGCATATATTAAGAATATATTTTGCAATGCAAATATTTTCAGTGCAATTATTAAACAATGTAAAAAATATGAAAATTTTTATAATTGTTCTCCCTCTTCAATAGAACTTCTGATTTTCAATTTATAACGAGATAGAAAATTTTCTTGCACGGGAAACTTGTGCTTTCTATTTCAACTTCATTCTTCATTTTTCTGAACAAATACATATCAAATGTAATTCCTGTACTTAAATTTGTTTTTTTTTATTTTGAAGAATATTCTTGTTTCATTATATATATATATTATATATATATATATATAATATATATATATATACTATATATATATTATATTATATATATATATATATATATTATATATAATATTGTATATATATATATTATGATATATATAATCATGCTAAGTCGTCAAAATGACGTTTTCAAATGTCAAAAAGAGAAAAAATAATTCTCAACTGAGTACTTTTTCTGTGAGTAGTTAATTGTCAATCTGATGGAAACAAATTACTCTATTTGAATAGTTTTGTATGCTCAATTTTGACACTGGTTCTGAGAACCCTTAAACTGTTCATTTTATTTATTTTACTTCCCTTAATAAACGTACCAAATTGCATATAAAAATTTTTTGTTCTATTAATTATTATACTATATATTATATATATAATATATATATATATATATTAATTATATCTATATAATCGCTGCTCTATATAATATATATTATTAAACGGCCTTGGTATTAGTCACCAATGCCACCCTAACAAAGCATGTTAGGCTTAAATCACAGAAGCAAAAAAAATAACTTAATGTAAGCGAAGTTGAAAAATTATTGCTAAGCATTATATAAAATTTTTTAACTTATTATTTTTCTCATAATTAATTAAAAATTATTGGAAAATATTAAAATTAAAAATAAATAAATGATTTTGGGTAAACTATTTTAAACACTCAGACCTTTTCCCACGCGAATAGGGAAGATGTTTTTTCCAATTTCAGTTATTATTCATATTAATTCAAAATTTCGTTAAAGATTAAAAATTTACTTTATAATTTCAATTAGCCATTTCACAAGGTTTTTAATCAGGTCAACTAAATTAATTTGGCGAAATAATATTCATGATTAGGCCAAAGAGTGATTGAAATATGGATTTTGATATAATGCAGGACCCTGTATATATTATATTATATTATATTATATATATATAGTATATATATTATATATATATACGATATATATATATATATATATATATATATTATATAATTATATATATATTATATATATATATATATATATATTAATATACGGTATATATACTATATATATATATATATATATATATATATATATATATACATAATATACTATTATATATATATATATATATATTATTATATTATATATATACCGTATATATTATATTATATATATATATATATATATATATTATATAATATTATATATATATATATTATATATATATATATATATGGGGGAACAGTTTCATACTTGCTCATTTTGACAACTTTAAAGTTTTCGCTGACCGAAATGCACTCAATTATCTCTTCAGCGATGACTGAGAACCTATTAACTGTTCAATTTGAGTAAACTTTGACTAGTTTTTCTTTTGTGTGATATACCGTATATTAAGAACAAACTTCTAAAAGTTTCAATGGTGGATCATGCGATGGGTCACGTGATTCATTCACTATTTGCTTATTGGCTGTTTTGTTATGACGCCGTTAAATATGATGGCATTTTGTTTGAAAACGAGCTTCGGTAGGAAGTCCCTAAATAAAGTCAAGTTTGGTTTAAAAATATCAACTTTTTCGAAAGGAACATGTGCGAATGAGATTTTTATCAAGGCCTTCGCTGATGCAGCATTCTTTTGTTCTATGCCGTTGATTGTGAACTTTAGTTGTCTGGTCCAAATCTTCAGGTGATTGTTGAAACAATTCAGGGATGCTTTATATTCACTTTTGGAATTCTCAGAAACCAGAGGTTTAGAATTTTCAGTTAACCAACTAGTTGTGCAGTCTTCACAAGATGTTCTTTAAATGATCCTATCTTTGTATCTTCTATCTCTTCAAGTGTTCCGCAGAAAAGATCCCCGACCTACTGCAAGGAAACGTTTTTGGCATTTCAGTGCTGCTAACTCGTCGTACTTCTTTGATTT
>JABUQX010002813.1:77500-80000 GCA_015478945.1 Trachelipus rathkii | reverse complement strand
AACAAGACTCAGAAAGAGTAAACAAAATGCATTATTTATAGGACACAAATCCTCGTAGATATTACCTCAATGTAGCGTTCGTCATTGACAATTTTATTTCTTTCTTTCACTATATATATATATATATATATATATATATATATATATAATATATATATATATATATTATAATATATATATATATATATATATATATAGTTTATCATATGTATAATAGTTTATATATATATATATATATTATATCATATATATATAAGATCTTTGGGAAACAAAGAAAAGTGTCCTCTCTGAAGTTGAAAGACGTTTTTGTGTTCAAGAATCTGTATGGTTATCCTCATAACCAATCAACGATCCACATGATCTATGGATCGCAGGGATATTGAGTGGTCATGAGGAGTGACACAAACTTTAGAGGGTCTTTTTTATATATACAAATGACACCACCGCTCAGGGACAGAACCCTCCCAATTCAAGGAGAGGTGTACTCGATTTTAATGTCTGAGTAAGACGAAGCTAAGACTGAGGAGAGAATAGTAACCCATCCGATCAATTAGGAGCCTGGATCTCGCTTTGTTGGGGTGAGTGTTTTTTTTTCAACTGAGCTACCGGGTGTCCCCCAATCCCAATTAAGCCTTAAATGAGTCGACTGCTTAGAGAAACGCAGCTTCACCTGACATAATTTCAAATTTCTCCTTTTTTATTTTGTATCTTTTCCTTCACATATTTCAAAAGTAATTAATTTAAATGTTTATAATTTTACATTTCTAAAATATCAAATTATAACAGACCTATTTTCTTTTAAGTAGTTACTACAGTTAAACTAAAAGCACTTCTTCATTTGACGTTTCAGTTTTTCTTTATTCTTGCCAATAAATCACTTAGAATAAATCACTTCCAGTAAATCACTTCTTTTCTGGTCCTTATGTTTTTCGCTTCCCCTTTGGTTTCCATTATGACCGCATTCGACGACGGTTCAATTATATATATATATATATATATATATATATATATATATATATATATAATATATATATATATATATATATATATATATATATATATATATATATATTATATTATATATAAACCTTCTTACCTTTTCACCCCTGACCACCCCATCATAGGAGGACCCATACCGCGTAAAAATACCCCGCTGACGCAACCTGCCTCCTCCAGAGATCTTCCAGGGACAAAATGTTCCAGATTGCTCTGGTTTGAGAGTTAGATAGACGGGAGAGAAAAAAGTGAGATGTGTCCTCCGGGACCTGGTTACAGTTTTGACAGACATTTGTGGTGGTTTGGTTGAGGTTGAATCTGTGTTTGTAATATTGCAAGTTAGGGTGGTGACCACATCTTAACTTGGCCAAAGATGACTTACTGGTTCATGGTAGTGAGTTGTATTCTGGTGCTATTTCTGGTGGGTGTTTGTTTAAAATGTTGTTTGGTGGTCTGCGTCCTAAGTAGTTTTCTGTTAGTGTCGTGTAGTTTGTTTGGTGGAGGTGGAATGTTCAAGAAATTTGTTTTTTTATCTTGGAGCTGGTGAAGAAGGAGGTTGTTTGAGTCTGTGGTGGATGGGGTTAGAGAGGGCAATGTGGTTGGGGTGTTTGAGTTTTGGTAAAGAATTGTGTGAATATCATGTCCTGGTGTGTGTCTATGGATAGTATTTTTTTCTTCGTGTAGGTGTTGTGGTGTAGTTGATATGCATCCTGTAATGATTTTTAGTGCTTTATTTTGTGTCGTTTGGAGTTTATGTTTATTGTTTTTTAGTCAGTAGTGGGTGCCAAGTTGGAGAGGCGTAGTTTAGAGTCGGAACTAATGTATTTTTTGTATATGGTGGACGGGGGTTGATGCCTGTTTATTGCTTGTGAAGTCTGTGCCAGCGATGGTTCTTAATATGTTCAGTTTCTTGTGTTTGCAGATTAAATTATGTTGTCTGTGTGTTTTGTGAAGGTGAAATGAGTGTCAAGTCTTTCTCCAAGGATTTTGGGAGCTTTGTTGAAGGGTATGTCAATGTTGTTTAAGTAGACTTGGGGGTGTGTGGTGCCAAGTTGGCGGTCGGTGGCTTGATTAAAGTAATTGAATGATTTGTTTGGTGAGGCGGACATTCTGTTTTCTATTAGCCAAGTTTGATTTTTTTTTATATATATATAATATATATATATTATATATATATATATAATATTAATATATTATATATATATATATATATATATATATATATATATATATATATATATAATATATATATCTATTATATATACTATATATTAAGGAACAGTAATACTCTATACATAATGAACGCTTTTCCTTCTTTGCTACAAGTTATAATAAGTGTGGAGGAATTGCACAAGAAATTAGGTTCTTGTGAGACCGTTTTGAAGAATCCAGTAAAAGATGATGAATGAAATGTGAATTGCCGATTAAAGTCGAGCAACAATTGCTCTACGACACATGAAAGGGAAAATATCGAATATATATATAACTGAAAACGGAAACCTAT
>JABUQX010002813.1:52500-67500 GCA_015478945.1 Trachelipus rathkii | reverse complement strand
TATATATATATAAAGACATATATAAATCACTACTAACCAAGATTCATAATTTTTTTCAAATATTGACAAATATTTATTAGTCGTTTTCATAAATACTATTTTAACTAAAACTATATAATTTTTTTTGGTACGTTTTTATGTAATAAAAACAAAGAAAATTGATCATACCTCTTCCAGGACGAGAAACAAATGAAACGGCTTTTTAATCCATATATATATATATAGGTTAGTTAGTATATATATAAATCGCATATATATATATATATATATATATATATATATATTATATATATATATATATATATATATATATATATATATATATATATATATATATATATTTATTTATTTATTTATTTATTTATACATATCACCATTTCTCGCATGGCTGCAAGGTGGTGTTGGTGGATGATATTTATTCAAAAATATCATCACCATTCATGAAAATAACAAAATGATAGAAGGGGGTTTTCAGCCCCTTGCTACCAGACGAAGAAAATTCTTCTTATGATTCGACGGTCTCCATCGAGAAAGGCAGCTTCACTCTTTAGATTTTGCTATTTAAACTTTTCCTTTTTCTGATCTAATTTTTACATTTAAATATTACTTAAATAAAGGAAATGCAAATGAAAATTCCATGTTAGAAATCAAATAAAAATAATTTAAATATTTCAATTTCGCAATTTTAAAATTCAAAATAAATAAATGGATTTTTTTATTATTTTAGTAGTTATTGTAACATGAAAATATACTTCTCAAAGCACCTATTAAACAACCCTCTCAGATATTCAGTCTTCTCCTCAATAACATTTCAGATCTTCCTTCTACTTTACTGAATCCTTCCTGGTGCTTCTCTTCTTCCTTCTTTTTACCACGTCCACATTCTATGACGGTCGAATCATTTATATATATATATATATATATATATATATATATATATATATATATATATATATATATATATATATATATATATATATATATATATATATATATATATATATATATATATATATATATATATATATATATATATACAGTATATATATCCTCCTAGACCTTTTAAAATGAAAGTTTCGTGTTTATATGCGGACGCTTATGTTGCAGAGTTACCGTCATGGACTCCCGATTTCGTTCCATAGTTTACTCATTCTTCCTTCCAATTATTTATTTATTATAGGTTGAATGGATAACAGGTTTCGTCTTAGAATGGAAAGGACGTACTTTCTCTCTTCAGGTTAGCCATTTAGACGAAAGATTGTGAGTCAGGGTTACGTCTGACTGTAGGATGAAATGGTAAGCAGCATTATGTCTGTCGGGAGATAATTGGACAACTTTTCTTCCTTATGTGTGACAGGCGTCACTGTAATACTTTGTATTGAGTATTGACGCATGCTTGATTGAAGCAGGACAGCGACACCGGCCGTCATTCTACAGCTGTAGTTCCTGCTTTATTTACAATTATAAAATCATTAATTCTGTTATAAAATTTATGAAATATTAATAAATATAAATAATAATAAATAATAAATATTTATGAAATATGATTAAAAGAACACTTTCATATTCCTTATGGAAACAATTTTATTTTCCTTCGCTATCAGTTCCACCCATAGCTTAGTAACCCTCTAACTCAATAAATTATTCAAGTTTTTTGTATAAAATATGGTTTACTCATGTAAATTTTTAACATAATTATAATTTTCGCATGGGTTTGAATTTAAAATGCATAAGATAAGGGAATAAAGTAGGGGAATGTTAACTTTTTTGGTGCCTAATTCATCATACAGTAAGCATTATCAATTCATTTCCTTATGCATGTGAAAGTTTTATTTAAAATTTAAGCGCCTGCAACAAAGCAATATTCCAGATTATAGCCACTCTTCCCAGAAATTTAAATGCTCATAATAAAAATATAATGCATTGTAAGGTTGCTCATAAATGAATTTTGTTTCTGTATTATTATCAATAATGTTAATAACATATATATATATATATATATATATATATATGAGATAGGTAGCAGTAAAGAAGAGAAAGATAGTATATATATATATATATGTATATATATATATATATGTGTTATTATATATATATATATATATATATATATATATATATATATATATATATATATATTTGTTTGTAAGCCGTGTAAAAAGTAATGAAATTTTTTTATATGTATTGTTTCATTTTGGTGTGTGTATGTGTGTGTGTTTTTGTTATTTCCGTTGATGCTTTGTGTCTTTGATTCTACTTATGTAATTAGTTGACAAATGCATATAAGTAATCATCGTAAATCTATTGGGTATTCCTTTTAAAAAGATTGTCTTAAGCTTTTACATTAATTACATCTTTTTTTTTTGTTGTTGTTGTTATAAAAAACTAATTTTTAGTAATTAAAAGTTACTTCTTGTTGTTGTAATGTAATTAGGACGCTTTAATGGCAATCCAATAAGCGTTTTTTTTTATTATTCTTATCCCTAATATTATGTTCATTCACTCACTTTTGCATTACGAAAAAATTTACTCCATTATAATAAAAACTTACTACCGTTACCTATCGACATGTGTATATATATATATATATATAAAAAATATATATATATATATATATATATATATATATATATATATATATATATATATATATATATATATATATATATATATATATATATATATATATATATATATATCAGAGGTGGGCACCCCGCTCATTTAGGGGTAGTCCGCTAGCGCACCTCCGCACCTCGAGAAAACGTAGTCCGCTAGCGCTCCTCCGCACTTATTCAGACCATCAAACCTCCGCTATCGCAAGTCCGCACGTCTCCCGCTAATAAGTTGCGACTTCACAAAAATTTTAATAATAATAAAATACTAAATAGTATATATCCTTACAAAAATTTTATTTATAATATTATATGAAAAATTGAATGAATATTTGCAAAATCTCAAGATTTTCTACTTCCTCCTTAGTCGTCTACAAAGGACAAGAGATCCATATTACCTTTCAAAAAGATTAGGGGCTCAAAATTAAAAGCAGTTAAGGCTGACCTCTTTGCCCTCAAAAATATCCCCACCAATACTAAATATTCGCTCTACAGCCGCAGAACTAGGGAGAGGTATTATATTTTATGAACAAGTTCAACAAATTCTGCCTAGCTGAGAGGGAAAGATGTCCTTGGTGAGAGGGGAGTGCTGGTGTTAGTTCACTTCCAGCAGTCCATTGCTAATTTAGGGGTCCTCACCTAAATCATTCTGCCTCTTTTCTGAAATATTTGACCACCCTGTCCATCCATAAGAAGGTCTATTTCTGTCCAAGACTTTAGTAGAATCCATGAAAGCCTCGGACTCCTGCAGAGTCGTTAATGCTACGTATCGGGCTCGGTAGCGATATATATGAGCAGTTACATATATATATATATATATATATTATTACATATATATATATATTATACCGTATATATATATATTATTACATATATATATATATTATTGTTATATATACATATATATATATTGTTGTTATTGTTATATTATTTATTACATATATTATATTATTATTATTAATCGTTCGCAAAACCCAAATATATATATATATATATTATTACATATTGTTATAGTTATGCTAGCATATATATATACATATATACATATATTACATAATATATATATATATATATATATATATATGTTATTTGGGTGTCTTACACAGAATTGATTTAGATATTGCTAGTTATTATAGTAATAATATAATTAATTAAAGTTATAGATGAGGGTAATAGCCATTCAGTCTATAAAATCAATTTAAATGTTATTTATTATATATGGTTATTTATTATATATGAGATTATTTTTGGAAGTTTAATTATTAAAAACAATAAGTCTTAGACTAAAAGTATAATTAGTTATAAACTTAAGATAAAAATTATATTTCTTTATTATAACCAATAAGAATTCTTAATAAGTAAACTATATTTTCATTTTTTAAAAGGTGCGGACCAAAAGAGCGGAAACTTTTTTTGATCCGCACGTGCAAGTCCGCTAATTTCCTGACGACTCTGCACCTCCGCTAGTCCGCACCTATTCTGGTAGTCCGCTCGGAGCGGACTAGCGGACTAGCGCTAAATGAGCGGAGTGCCCACCTCTGATATATATATATATTCACCTTATACCTTCCTTCCTTTATGACTTTATATATATATATATATATATATATATATATATATATCTCTTTATATATATATATATGGTTAAGATTTAAGATCTAAATATATATATATATATATATATATATATATATTCGGTATATATATATATATATATATATATATATATATATATATATATATATATATATATATATATATATATATATATATATATATATATATATATATATATATATATAAAATCTTCTCTTTCTTTTGACATTATTCACGTAAAAACTAGATTGTAGAGAAGGAAATATATATAGGAATCTACTATGGAGTTACTTAGTTATTTATTTGAAAATTTACTTATAGCACATTTGTTTTCTATATTTCAACCAAGCCCTCACCCTACTCACCCCACACATACACACACTCACAAGCAAACCCTATCATCGGCTGCGAACCCTTCTTCCCTTCCAAGCCCGTTTTTTCAGCTCACCATTTTGGCTAAGACAATCGATATAAAAATTAAATCTAAGGAAAATGTTATAAGAAAGAAATGTCTGCAGTCATGAAAAGGTATGCAGTGTCAAGAGGCATTTGTTCAAACCAAGTTGTTTGCAGTTGCCGTCTAAAATGCAGAGAAAATTCATCTTTAGAAAAATGAAATAATATTTTTGTGGGTTTCTTCTAGTCATTAAAATATTGGCTGTCACAAATTGTCCTCATTATGTGAAAACTATAGGCGTAAAACGAACAACCACCGTTCCAAATTTAAGGCATTTATTGTCAAAACATCAAAATAATTTGCAAAAGATCCTTCCTGATTATATACTTTAGAGTCTAAACATGGGCATTATTATAGGATTAAAAAATCATTGAAAAGAAGGGAAGTCACCTACAGGGTTAAACATCTGAATTTCCCAAACTTAAATATCTTTGCTTCATCAGCATCAACCAAAAGATACTTTTACCCTGATTTAACAATGCAAATACTTCGTTCGTTACATGAAGACGTTATCAAAGATAAAAATGATGACAACATAAAAGCGATTCTTACAAAGGTTTTTTGAAATCTCTTTGGTCCTATTAGGTTTGAATTTATATCACAAATTCTGAAGTTGATTAAAATTCAAATTGATGCAACATCTCCTGAATGTAAGACAGATTATATTGAAAAGTTTGAATATTATCTTTATGAAAGCTTCATTTACCATGGACGATTTATCACAAATGACAAACAAAATCAAAACTGATGATAAATTTGCTTTTAAGCAGCAAACACAAAATGTGTTGTTGATCTCATCAAAAATCTAATTCATGCAGCGAAGTAATTTCAAATAGTAAGAAATGGGAGAAAAGTTTCTAGACCCTAAAAATCTAATGAAATCTTTGACTTTCCGTTTGAAGGACGATGATAGAAATGCTTTTTCTTGTCTAAATTGAAGAAATGTCATGATCTTTTTCTGTTAAAATAGAAAGAACGAATTAAGGAAATGAGGTATGTAAAAAAAAAAAAAAAAAAAAAAAGGAAAGGTTGAACAAAATTTTTTTGTGTTGGTTTCTAAGTGGGGGACATTTTTTGCATTAAAAAAAACCTAATTTTTATAATTTTGAGATTTTTGCCCCTGTAAACACACACACACACGCACACACACACACACACACACACACACACACACACACACACACAGAGTCTAATTGAAGCGTTTACGCAATTTTGTATTCTTGTAAAATTTATGTATCTATAATGGTTAAAGCGTTACAAATGGGCGACTATTTTTGAGTGAAATGTAGTACCAACCTTCTCATTAATTTTAATTATTTAAATATAGTATGTTCCCTTCTCTCCATATATTAGAAGACCCTATATGAGAAACTTTATTATTTAATTAATAATTAAATAGGGTTTTAAATTTTGGGTTTAGTTTTGGTGGAGCGCGGCAACAATATATATATATTTAAAGGTATTTAAAGATAACGATTGAAAGCGCTGGTTAGAGTGCATCAAAATATGATGTATCCATTCAGTATTAAACTTTATTTATTATTAATATCAAACTTTATTATCCTCCCAGTACGTCTTTTGATTTCAATCCAAGGAAAAAGTATTCTTTCACAGAGAGTCAAAATTGATATGGAGAGCATAATGACCTACTTTCAGTCCTTAAACCGCTACTGTTACTCATACAATAGGTTTAAACCGCTACTGTTGCTCATACAATAGGTTTAAACCGCTACTGTTACTTATACAATAGGTTTATCGGTTCGAGTGATGAGTGACCCTGGTACAATCCTTCTTGTGGTTTCTAGAAATCAACAAGGGGGAGGTAGTAGAGGTTCCAGGGGGAATCACTATACCCAACCTGATATGCATTTAAAGTATAACGGAGCTCAGACTATGGTAGGGTTGGTCGCCGCACCGGTGCGGTGCGGTGCGGTTTTAAAAATATGGAGGTATGGTGCGGTGTGGTGTGCGGAAAATTCCCATGCTTGGCCAACCTTATACTTCATTTCTTTTCCAGCGCTATTGTTACATATTGAACATTTGGCATTTGATAAATTCATAAATATTCAGTTATTTATATATATATATATATATATATATATATATATATATATATATATATATATATATATATATATATATATATATATATATATATATATATATATATATATATATATATATATATATATATATATATATATATATATATATATCGTGAGAAAGGTTAGCTAACGAAAATAAAAATAACATAAAAACTTAATTAAAAAAAACAAAGGAAACAAAAAGTATAAATTGGGAAATTAGTTTTTGCCCTTTTTGGTTTGCAGCTTTGTGTGTTTGTGTTTATATTTAATTATCGGTTTTATCGAATGTCTCATTCCCTAATATTGCTTATGCAAATGCTCTGCATAAGATCTATGCATTGCCATATATATATACATATATATATATATATATATATATATATATATATATATATATATATATATATATATATATATATATATATATATTCATCATCACCCACCTCCTTTCCCCAAGACTGAGAGCAAGGTGCGTAACATGCACCGGAAAGAGAAAAGTAGTAGAAGAATATGAAGCAAGTCAGAAAAGAAAGCCAGCCTTACCGCCCCCTTTATACCTTTTAGTGAGAACTCGTCGCAGTCAAAAAAATCCACCCTAGAGCTTCACGGGACTGCGACGGACCCCCACTATGGCATCTCGTCAATGTAAGGTTTATCCCTTGGCCCAGGTCACAACCATACCCCCTGCGAGACCTATATTCACTCTTATTATACACTTTTCTTTCGCCTCTGCCAAACTCGCATTTCTCTCCTCCAGGCATTCCTTTACTGACTCATCCGCTCAACCAACTGACTATCATCCATCCTTTCCACATGACCAAACCATCTCAACGTACTTTTATTTATTCTCTCATTTACTACTTTCTTTACATCACACAACTCTCTAATACGTTCATTCCTCATTTTATCAATTCTTCTCACACCTGACACGCCCCTTTCCCATCTGAACACATTGTACTAAATTTAAATTTGTACCTCTTATTCCAGACCATAGTCTCACTACTATATATATATATATATATATATATATATATATATATATATATATATATATATATATATATATATATATATATATATATATATATATATATATATATATATATATATATATATATATATGTTCTTGGAATAGAGAGAGAGAGGAGGGATAAGTTTATTTTTAGATATTTATTCTTAAAGTCTTTTTATTCCTAATAAAAAATTATTATTATTGCATTCAAAATTCCATGAATTTTGATAAATTTATTTGTTGCACACTGATATTTATTGAATTTTCATCCCTGTCTTGCCAATTCTAAGTCTCCACATTATGCAACACCGGGAATATTATTAGCCGTTCAAACTTTAAAGACGTAAGTATACCTCCATATCTTTTAACCTTTGGGAAGCCGCTTGTGGGATCATTCACTATTACAAGAAAAATTTGCTCTGCTCCTCGTTAGTCTAATGATATGACGGAAATCTAAACCCTGGATGAACGTCACCTCTAACTCAATTTAATTTTTGACAACAGAAAGGCCGTCGATGAAAAATTTTGCATTTTAATGTTTCTAAGCTTTTTCATTTTGGAATGCCAAAACAAAAAAAAAACGTGTCTGGGTATAGAAAAAAAAAAAACAAGTGTCTGGTTTTTATAGAAGCAAAATTATCTAATTTAAGATTGACATTTCGAACTTTGTTCTGTTTTGATGAAATTTCTTTTGATGAATCTACTGGACCAAAAGATGAGTTTTAAATTTCTCGAATGCTGTTTTTTTTTGTTTTCGTTTCTAATTGGTTCATAATTTCTTAATTTTTTCTAGGCACTGCCTCAAATAAAATCTTAAGGCAAATGTGCTATTATTCTCCGGAAGATCGGGCTCTTCTCTTACCATGAACTTGAATTGCTCTCAAAATATCCAAACCTTGAGATAAGATATCACTGTTTTCTTCCAATGAGAGGTGTGCTTTGGTCCTGGAACCATGAATCCTATTCCTCGAATCTATTCCTGGGAGAACAGACCCAATTCGAAACGCCAGTGTAATCTCGCAGATTTTTCATCTTCTGACGTTTCTCAAGAACCAAATTGACGATAATTATTCTCTCCTTACCCAGAGTCTCGATTATGATCATATCCACGTCTCTAGTTTGGATATGACATCTTGTTTTAATTATTATATTTTTCACTTTCGCATAATTAACTGAACTTACCAAACTCTACCCAGAATATATAAACAATGACTTCTCTCTGCTTTGAGTCGGTTTTGGTAGGTCTTACCCTATGTAAGTAGGTATTCAAATAACATAACTTTTAAAGACACATACTGGGTATCTTCCTTCTAGTTGAATTATCAACTATATCAGTTCAGCCATTAAACATGCATCTGAACAACATAACTCACTAACATGAAAACTATCAAAGATCAACAGACAAAGTAATACATCAAGTGGTTATCAAAATGGTTCACCAATGATGTGACAAGTAAGCTGTCAGATGACAATAAAGTAAAACATTCAGCAATTCTTTAATAAAAATGTGGTTCAGATTATCTTAAATATTGAGCATGATTTGTCATTTATTAGTGAGTTTCATGTCTTATAATTTCCATTAATAATTTTAACATTTAATCTTTTTTAAATGTTTTCAAATAAATTTAATATTAAGTTTAAAATACATAGTACCTATTCTTTTTTGTTGGCCCTTAATTTTGCAGCAATCTTCCATACTTCTTATTTTGCATACAGTGATTAAAACATGCTGTTCATAACATATATATATATACATGTATATATATATATATATATATATGTATATATATATCTCATCATATCTCATTATATACTTCCATATATATATATCTTCTATATATATAATATATGTATTAGTAGTCTTTCTTGACAAAAGGATGAATATATTGTAAAATTCATTTCCTGAATGGATGAGTTAAGTTAGTTATAAAATTTATTTTACACAAAATATTATATTCGAATTTTTATAGTTTTATATATTAAGTTGGCATCAGATATTAGACCACTTTATATAATTACATGTATATATATATATACCATATATATATATATCATCTGCTCTCATATATATATATATATATATATATGCTCTTTCTCTATATATATATATATATGTATATAATAATATGTATTTGGTTTTATCTATTTTAATCTCATTTTGTTAGATTGTTTGTTTAAAAATAATGTGTACAAGACTGAAAACAAATAAAAGAATTTAAAATTATATATATATATATATATATATATATATATATATATATATATCTTATATATAGCCATATATATATATATGTATATATATCTCTATATATATATATATATATCTCTCTACTCTTTCTCTCTCTCCATATTCAAAAATGATCTTTTGAGCACGGTTTTGGAGGTTCTTTGCTAAGATGATTACAGTTGTTGACTGATGTGGTCTTTGGCACTTTTTACAGTCTGCAGTGGATCTTAGATGCTGTTTTTACTTTCGGAAGGGAGTGGAGTTCATTAACTTGCTGAATTACGTTCAAACATGATGTTTCCATATATATGTAGCATGTATATATATATCTTTACATATATATATCATATATATATATAATATATCTCTCTCCTCTCCTCTCCCTCTATATATCATATATATATATATCTCTCTCTCTATCATGAGATCAAACTAAAATATAAACTATTTTGCATAGTTTATTTTTGCTGTGTATCATCAGGTTTTGCAGTATCATGAGTCATTTGCCTTCAGTTTGTATCTGGACGTTGAATGTGAAGTGTGTGATATTAATATATTGTTGATTATATATATATATATATATGTATATATATATACTCATATATACATATATATATATAATATAACCTATATAATATATCTCTCATCTCATGTAAATATTGTGTTAAAAGGGTTGGTAATAATTTATGTTATATTCATACAGGTTTTGTTTTTTAAACTGTTTATGTATTTAACATTAATCTTCTAGTCTTAAATTTTGATTGTATTTTGTGCGTTGTTAGAGATATATATATATACATAACATATATATATATATATATTATATATATATATATATATATATATCTCTCTCTCTATATATATATATATATATATATATATATATATATATATATTGTTAGCACGAACGCTGATACGCGTAGATCCCGCAGACTTTTTGTAATTTATATTTTCTATTTTCTTGTGAACTTGGATATAGACGGAGTTAGTTTTCGCTTCACTTTGATCTCTGAAAAAATAAAATGAAAAAGGTATGAGAAGAGAGAGAGATAAATGTAGATGTAAGACCAGATGATGCATTTAGATAATTTTTTACTAAAACCAGTTTATAAGTAGACTCTGAAACCTGCATATAGTATTTGAAATTATTCTTATATATATATATATAGTATCATATACATATATAACATATATATCTATATCTCATATATATATACCTATATATATATATAACCATATATATATATATATATATATATATATATATATGTGATGTGTGATGTGTGTGCATTTATATTTTCTAACTGATAGTGAAATTACGTTTGAGACCAGAAATATATATTAATGTACTAGGGAGATGTGCAGGATTCAGTTCCTCATAGTTGGCTAGTTGGTTTGATATTCCTTCTGTGAGGTGTCCTATGTCTGTATTGTGCTGATCCCACAAACATCTGCCTTGTTTTATTAGTCTCAATTATTGGGATGCATTAATATGATAAACTGCATATTGCAGTAGAACATATATATACATATATATGCCATATATATATATATATATATATATATATATATATATATGTTTACCCGGATAGAGAGAGAGAGAGAGGAGAAGTTCAGGAGCTTAAGTCTTTATTGTATATATATATATATATATATATATATATATATATATATATATATATATCATATATTATATATATACTATATATATATACTCTATATATATATATATCCTATATTACATATATATATATATATACTATCTACATACTCATATATATACTAACATATTCATATATATCTCACCATATATATATATATATATATATATATTGAGAGAGAAGAGAGAGAAGTTATTAATCTTCATTTGTGAGTTATATTTAGTTAATGAAAATTAATTTTAAAACTATTATAGAGAAAACATTGATTGCGATAGTGTCCGATCGAACATTTTAAAGTCTTTTTTTTAATAATGTAAATAGGTGAAATGTTTTCTCTAAACTCTCTTATTGAGTTAGATATTCTTGAGTTACATATTTCTTATGGGCGACGATTTCCAATGTAATCTATCTTTGTATCACACAGATGTTGGAAGTAGGTTTCATTAAGGTGATCTAGTTTTGTGAGTTATATTTTGAGTGTCTAACTCTTATTATATATATATATATATATATATATATATATATATATATATATATATATATATACTATATATACTATATATAATATATATATACATATACTATATATATAATATATATATATAGTGAAAACATGCGCATCTCATATATGTTCATGTTCTTAGCCTCTTGTTTGATGCCGATATTGGTAACTTTTGATTAAAACATTGGTTTTATTAAAATGGTTTTTGAAAAACTGGATACATTTGACATTCAATATAAATATATATATATATATATATATGCCTGCATATATATATCTATATATATATATATATATATATATACGTATACATACACATATATATATACATAAACATATATGTATATATATATGCTCTCATATAAAAATCAATAGTTGTTGGAGAAATCGTAATCTTTGCTTTTGATTGAGTCAAAGAGATCTCGAGAAAAAACTCGGAAAGATTCTCAATAAAAGAAAGAAAAAATAAAGTCATCAACATTATAATTGAACTTATATTCTTAATCAGCTCATATTCTCACTTTAAATATATTCATTTTAATTTAATTCTCAAAAATATTCAGAATTTCTGAAATTGAATTCCTATCTCTCTCTCTCTCTCTCTCTCTCCTCTCTCTATATATATATCATATATACTATATACCATCTATCTCACTCACTCACTCACTCACCCACTTATTCACTAACGGAGCAACCAACATATACTCACTCACTCCACACACACTCTCCATCTTTTTATATATATATATATATATATATATGTATATATATATATATATATATATATATATATATACCATATATATATCAAGTAGCATTTCCTCCATGAATTTTTCAGTTGTGCTGCACACTCTATAAAAATAGATAGTTTTGTACACAATTATTCAATAAAATATTAAAAAATTAAATGCTCTTAAACTTCCAATTAGCTTATTTTATACAGTAGCTACCGTATCAAAAAGGAAGCTTTTCATGTGCGCAACCAAACTTGAACTTCCTATATTCCATTGCGTCTATGTTATTTCACGCTCGCTCTCTCGCTCTCATGTTTCTATTATTCAAATGCATTAGTGGTGCTCCTTAGAAACTATGTACGCTGGTTTTGAACTAGGAGCTTTTTTAATTTATATTTAATGTCATGGTTTATCATATATCATACATATATATATATATATATATATATATATATATCACTGCATGTACCATATATCTATATATATATATATCACCTCTATACTTTTTTTATATATATCATATATATGTATATAAAACTGGTAGGAAAGATTATATATATATATATATACATATGTAATATATATATATAATAATAATATATATATATATATATATGTATATACTTACTATATATAGCAATATGTAATATATGTATATATATATATATATATATGTATACCTATAATAAGTCAGGAACCCATATATATATATATATGCATGTATATATATATATATATATATATATATATATATATATACATATATATATATCTCTTCTCTAATATATATATGTATATAATATGTAATATATATATATATATATATAAGGTATTTTTAATACAATTGTAATTGTAAAATACAATTGTTTTTTTTTATAAAACCATGATCTGTCATATATATAATATGTATATCTATATGTATAATATCTATATATATATATACTCTCTCTCCTATATGTATATATATATCTATCAGATCTCATAGAATTAAACCGGTGGTGGCTCTATATCTTTTAGTTTAAATAATTGAAATTAAATTGTAAAAGTATACTAGTGGTAAAATTTTATAGCAAAAGTACAAAGCTAGCCCCCATCTAATTAAAGAAAAACAACCACAACAATAATAGCTATAATAATAATTGATTTTATAAATTCTCGCTCCTACTCTGATCTTAGGAGTAAAAATCTTTGCACCGGGCGACGTCATTTTTTACATCAACTTATAAGGGAGCAGGCTAGTCTGTCCTACCTATAATCGAAAATATATGAAACTTTTCCTTCTCGTAAATATGTACGAAATGTGTGGCTTGTAGCAGTTTGTTTGAAATTTTTGTATAAAATATGTGTCTTATTGTTCTGATATTGAATATTAATTTTATATAACTTTATTTAAGTGATATTTAGTATATAAAATTAAGTGAAATAATGCACAATGAAGTAGTGTAGATTTTATATTAAAAGAAAAAGGCTTTAAAACTTATCATAAACCGAAACTCCTATTTTTACAAAAACAGATGAGCCTAGAAATTACTCCATTTGGAATGTGATTTCAAATTAAGTATTTAATTAAATATAATGTAAACAAGCTTTTCATACAAATAAATAAATTTTTAATATTATAATTATTAAAATGTTTTCGTCGTTTTCGTCAGAAATATACATATATATATATATATATATAAATATATATATATATATATATATATATATATATATATATATATATATATATATATATATATATATATATATATATATATATATATATATACTAAAACTCTGCCACCAGTGTATTCCTTTAGGGTACGCCACTGATATACCATATATATATCATATATATATATATATATATATATATATATATATATATATATATATATATATATGTAATAATATATAACATATATATATATATATATATATATATATATATAGTGGATCAAATTCCCTAGAAGAATGTCTTGATTATATACAACAAATTTCTTACATATGAGACAAAGGCTTAAGTTCGTATCCTAGGCTATTTTTTTCTTCTTTTAAGAAAAATCTACTCCAGATATAACGTTACACCGTGCAGACGCACACATAAACACACACACACACACACACACA
>JABUQX010002813.1:12500-32500 GCA_015478945.1 Trachelipus rathkii | reverse complement strand
ATTTAAAAACAAATTTCAGGAATGGCTATTTTAAGAATGGTGCTTCAAAACTACAAAAAGTATGTATTGTCTGCAATTAATTTTTACTAATTTTGTGAATTAAAATTTTTATAATTATATATTATTTTAGTATTTTATAAAGAGCATTTTTCAATTAAAGTCTAAAATTTGTAACTTAAATGATGTATATTTTTACAGGCTCCTTTGCTACCAACACCTGCTGGAAGTAACGGAAGTTTGGTTGCTGCAGAAGATTCACCTCCTCTTGACATTGAAGGAAGTGTGGCTCCAATTTTGAATGATATTCTTAATGGTATTAAGGAAACTCCTAAAGAAAAATTTCATTCTTCACTCGCTACTTTTTTAACTAATGCCGCAAATCTCCAGCATCTTTTAGGATCTCTTAACTCTGAAGGTCCTCCAATGCCCACCATTGCCGGAATTCCCCCTCAACCCCCACCACCCATTCCAACTTCGATTGCAGCACCCCCTCCCTCAACTATTTTGACTCATCCTCCAATCTACCAAGCCCCTCCTCATTCTACAGATCCTATAATGTCATTACTTCTTCGAGCTTCTGATACTGGACGCCCAGAACAATATCTAACTCCAGTAGAAGCTCCCCCACCTTTTATCTTAGGGCCTCCAAGAGTACCCCCACCGCCTGTTGTCACAACTACATGGTCTGGAGCAGCAACTCCTCCACCTCCTCAAGGTCTATTTCATGCTCCTGTATTCCCACAACAGACCTCACCTCTTCATCCAAGGTTATACAGCCCTACCTTTTACTTGACCCCAGGTAGAACTTTAGCTGGCCATCATCCTTTAATAAGTCCATCAATACAGATTGGTGTTGGAGGTTTCAGTACCCCTGTTGGACAGAAACGTAAAAGCAGCCATTTTCTTCCATCCCCTGAACCCTCTCCTGAAAATGGCTACATTGGTCAGCATTCTCAAGGCATTGGAGGGCATTATGCAGACTCTTATCTCACCAAGAAGAAAAAGAAGCACTAACTTTTCCATAATGATCTTTTAATACGAATCTAATATTTATTCAACACATTTTATTATTATTTGTTATGATATATATATATATATATATATATATATATATATGCAGGGTCTATATTTATATATGTATATATATATATATATTTATATATATATATATATATATATATATATATATATATATATATATATATATATTGGTATTTAATTATTTAATGAAAATTGCTGTATTCTATTTATTGTTTGATTAATATTATGGAAGAATTTCTTCTCTAATAAGGTTATCGTATGAAAATTAAATTATATTTTAAATTTTAAGCTTTTTCGAAATAATTTTTTTATATTTTTTTTCTTAAATGTGAGAATATATATATATATATATATATATATATATATATATAGCGTAGTTATATATATATATATATATATATATATATATATATATATATATATATATATATATATATATATATATATATATATATGCAGGGACTCAGATTAAAAGACGCATATATATATTTATATATATATATAGTTATATAAATATATATATATATATATAGTATATATAGAAGAACAAGATAAATAAATATATATATATATATATATATATATATATATATATATATATATATATATATATATATATATATATATATATATATATATATAGTGTAGTCATATCGCCTCATATCAAATCCCTCTTCTATAAGAGCAGTGGCTATTTTTATTATTATTATTATTATTATTATTATTATTATTATTATTATTATTATCTTTACGAACACTATAATATAATATTAAGCATGTAAGGAAAGAAATGAAGAAAGGCGAATCCATTAGATAACTCGAATCCGTTTAGATTGTATTTTATGGTCGGAGCTCTCAAAGAGATCATTCTGAAATCGTGAAGATTGTTCCGAAGAGATCATTTTCTTTTCGTGAAGATTTCATCATTTTGAGATTACGAAGAAGATTGAAGAGATCATTCAATAATCCTGAAGATTGCATTATTCTGAAATGAAGATCGCATTTTAAGGTCGGATCTCTTGGAGAGATCACTCAGAAATCATGAAAATTGCATCATTCTGAATTGAAGATCGCATTTTAAGGTCGGGACTCTTGAAGAGATCATTCAGAAGTCGTTATGATGATGATGAAGATCCGAAAGACAGAGCAAAGTAAGGGCTTTCTCATTTATGACATAGCGTTAAAAGTGCCTTCATCAACAGCATTGTTTTTGGTGCAGAGGTTTATATATATATATATATATATATATATATATATATATATATATATATATATATATATATATATATATATATATATATATATATATATATATATATATATATATATATATATATATATATATATATATATATATATATATATATAGATTGTAATGTAAGTCTAATATTTTTTAATGATTTGAATACTAATTTAATTTTATTTTGTTTCTAAATCAGGTTCATATGTAATTATTAAATTAAGATTAAATCTTTTATCAATATTAAAGGAATTAATTTGTTTAAAATTTTAATTACTAAATTATTATGATTTTTATTGTCTTTACGATTTAGTTCCAGATTTTCTTTATATTTAAGAAATTTATATATATATATATATATAGTATATATATATATATATATATATATATATATATTTTTATATATATATAAAATATTATTTATATATATATATATATATATATATATATATATATATATAAGTAATTTTAATTAATGTTATGTCAAAATTTAATTTTGAAAATTTAGGAATCATGGCTTTGAAAGTCAATTTTTTTTATATAAATATAAAACAACCGGGCATTTATATATATATATATATATATATATATATATATATATATATATATATATATATATATATAGATATATAGAGTTATATATATATATATATATATATATATATATATATATATATATATATATATATATATATATATATATATATATATAGTGGCTATATATTTGTAGTAGGCATTACAGCATCTCATACGATGATACTGAATAATTTCGATTCTATTTTTATGTAAACAAAGAATTCATTCGCTGTGAATTAGTTTTAACTAATTTTTTTATTTTTACTTAGCATTACTTTTTATACAATTTAAATTAATTTAAATTAATATTATAAACAGTATATATCTATATATATATGTATATATATATATATATATATATATATATATATATATATATATATATATATATATATATATATATATATATATATATATATATATATATGTATTAATGTAAGGTGAAAGGATTTGTATATATACTCTTAATTGGAAACGTTCATTGTACATCTTGCTATTCCACTATAGGGTTAAGTATCTTAAAGAAAAATATATTTATATTTGACTGGGATTAGGGCATTATTAGTAAACTTTAAGAGTGACTTTAGGATACCATCATTGAAATACAACATCAACATCCGTAGGTCACAAGTCAGTTTTTTAAAATTTTGTACATTTTGCAGTTATTCTAACTAATTCGTTATATATATATATATATATATATATATATATATATATATATATATATATATATATAAAAATATAATATATATATATATATATATATATATATATATATATATATATATATATATATATATATATATATATATATATATATATATATATATATATATATATATATATATATATATATATAGAGAGAGATATAGTTAATAGTATTTATCTATATATATATATATATATATATATATATATATATATATATATATATATATATATATATATATATTTTAAAGTTAGTGCCGAAAATATGATTTTGTATTTCAGTGAAGCTTTCTTTAAAATTGTCTTCTTTAATCTTTGTAGTTTTAAAGTACTGTTGGTATTTATTGCAGCATTTGTAAAATAAAATTTTTGTTTTTGTTTTGCGATCACGAAAATCTTCGAGTTATTCCAATTGCCAATCGTGTAAAGAAAGTAGAAGACACATTTTTCTGTAATTCTTTCAAGTACTTTAGAGATTTTCATGATCGCAAACGATGTTATTTTAGGTTTTATAAAAATCTATTTTTAAGTGAACTTTCGACATGAGCGATCTTCTGTCTGCATGTAAGAAAATTATATGCCTTTTACATCTTCGCTTTCATCTTTTTTTTAATGTTTGTACTTTGTACATATGTTTAAGGATCTTCTTCTTCTTCTTCTTCTTCTTCTTTTTCTTTTTCCTTTTCTTTTTCTTTTTCCTTTCTTCTTTTTCTTTTTCTTCTTCTTCTTCTTCTTCTTCTTCTTCTTCTTCTTCTTCTTCTTCTTTTTTTTTTCTTTTTCCTTTTCTTCTTCTTCTTCTTCTTCTTCTTTTTCTTCTTCTTCTTCTTCTTCTTCTTCTTCTTCTTCTTCTTCTTCTTCTTCTTCTTCTTCTTCTTCTTCTTTTTTTTTTCATTTTAATCTTTTTCCTCTTTAATTTTTTCTTCTTCTTCTTTTTTCTTCCTCTTCTTCTTTCTATCTTTCTTTCTTCTTTCTTTCTACTACTCCCAGCTTTATAACTATTATATGCTTGAGGTCATCATGTTTTCTTCTTCTTCTTCTTATTCTTCTTCTTATTCTTCTTCTTTCTTCTTCTTCTTCTTCTTCTTCTTCTTCTTTCTTCTTCTTCTTCTTCTTCTTCTTCTTCTTCTTCTTGTCGATGTAAATAATTTTCCTTCAACTTTTTAAAAGGTTCTCTCGTCTCTCGATGGTTACACATATATGTACACGCAGTTTTCGAGCATTATATTGAATAAGTTTAATTATAGAAATTATTTTTCTATTCGTAGTTGGAACTTTTTTGAAGAGATTATAAAAAAAAAATGTTAGGTGACTTTTTGGCGCATTTGTCTTTTTACCAAAATTGTATTAAAAATCGATTTTTAAATAACAATTCTTAAAGTATCGAAGACTTCTTATATATATATATATATATATAAGATATATATACCAGTATATATATGTATATATAGATATATACAAATATAGATATATATATATATATATATATATATATATATATATATATATATATATATATTATATATATATATATATATATATATATATATAATATTTTAAGGGTTTGACATTGCCTTATATATGGACTAAAATTTTAGATGGCTTATTATAAACGAAGAAAGAGTAATAATCTGAATAAAAAAGTCAATCGCCAAAACTTTTGACTTTCCAAAAATGAATATTCAGATTTCATGACATTATTATTATTATTATTATTATTATTATTATTATTATTATTATTATTATTATTATTAAGAATATATATAGAATGATATATATATATATATATATATATATATATATATATATATATATATATATATATATATATATATATATATATATATATATATATATATATATATCAGCGACATTTGTTGCTGTTAGCATTAGAGACAATGTCATGGGCATATCTATAAGAATCTCCAGTGTTCGGGTGGATTTAATAAAAAGAATTGGGAGGGAGGTCAGAGCCCTCTTGGAATTCCTTCATTGGTCATTGTTTATCTTGGTGAAAATACTTTTTGGCTTTTTGTATTTGGTATACCATTCTTTTGATAGTATTGTTTTTCATATTTTTCTTTCACTATATATATATATATATATATATATATATATATATATATATATATATATATATATATATATATATATATATATATATATATATATATATATATATATATATATATATATATATATATATATATATATATATATATTCTTTATTACAACTGTCATTAAAAATGCTTTTTAATCTATGAGGGAGAGATCGAATATTTTAATTGATTTTTTTCCAACTGTCAATTTCTTATAATAATAATTTAGAATTTAAAACTTCTTATTTTTTACCTTTCTTTTTTTGAAGTAGTTTTGTTATTGTTGTTGTTGTTGCTATTTTACCTTCAAAACCTGTCTTTTTCGATTAAAGGAATGTGAACGAGGGAGAGTGATTTTGTACATATTTATCGTTATTTTTTGCGAACCCTTGCCTTTGGTGTGCGTGTGTGTGCGTTTAAACTTTTTTTTTTTTTTATTATTTTCACAATTTTATCAAATTTTGACATTTTATACTTTATGTGATAAACTACCAAAGTTTTTAAAATTTTATAAAATAATAATATCAATTTGCTCTCTCCTGTTTAAAAGTTTCTTATTGGCTAATTGAGAGAATTGAAAATTGTTTTAAATGATGCAATATATATTTCTTAATGAAAGTGCAAGATTTATTATATGTAAATGATAAACGTACTTTCGAGTTTCGTTTTTGTCCGTTGGTTAGTCACATTGATACAGTCTATTTCTTGTTATTTTCATAAATAAACAAATAAATGGAAGAATTTGTTTCTTGAAAACATGTTTAAATCTCGATTTTATTTTTTATTTACTAAGAGTAATTAATAATTTTTCTATATTAAAAAAGAAAATCAATTATTTGAGATTATTGTCTTTTTTAGTCATCATTGTATACGTTAAATTTCAATGATTAAAGCAGAGTTAGATGATTGAAAAAAGCACATAAGATTTTCTGCACAATAAAAAATGGGCAGAGTAATAGATTGAAAGTATTACTCCATTCTTTTAAATTCTTCTGTTGACCCGGAAGATATGCAATGGATAAAGGTTAAGAGAAAAAAGAACTACAGAAGATGAATGTTTTAGAAGAATATGTTCATTATCTCCAGCAGTAGTAATTATAATAATAGCGTAAACGTTGAAACAGACCTAATGATCTAATTCTTTGAATTGTTGTACCACTAATCTTGGAATAGATATAAATAAATCTGAATCATATCATGAATAGTATTTTATAATAGACTTTTAAGTGGACAGCATTATTAAGTAAAACTTCTTTTTTTTTTACTCTGAAGTAGCTTAAAAGAGAAATATAAATAAAATCATTCTCGGTATCCTCATTGTCGATTCATTTTGGAAATTTTTCTTGGTTGATTTTGGCTTGTTTGCAAAATCATATTTTATCGCTTTGTGAGAACAATAATTTAGCTGCAAATTTAGTAAGTAAATAAAATGTTGATTTGTATAGAAAATAACCTGAAGCTAAAATTATTGCTAATCTCCCTCATACAGAAAAGAATCTTTGATAATGCAGTCTTCAATCAAAATCATGAACCCACTTGGTTGATGATCTTGCGATATAAAGTTTATGACTCCTAAACGCTTAAGTTGGATTTACAATATCCACATTTATAAAATTATCTTAACCTTTATTTCAGAGAGGTTTTATTCCTTAAAAACATAATCCTCCCATTTAAGCTTCGGTATCACCAGAGAGAGAACGCAAGGAGAATATTAACGCAAAATACTAAACTATTCTATGGGTATTATAGGAGACTCGATATTAAAATGACCGATATCTTTCTAGGCTGCAAAATATCGGTATCATCTTATCTATATAGTTTATTGTTGGTCATCGAAATGGGTAAATTTTGGGGTTTCAGAATCGTAGTTGGGTTTGAAAGTGATGGATTCGAAATCGGACCAATACATTTCATATTTTTACCGACTCTGATTCCTCAAATTATTTTTTCTGTTAGAGTATATCTTCTTTTAAATGGGATAAAACCCTGCTTTCTTAAGTTCTCTTAACAGGAAGATTTGAAAGCATCTTCATCGACATTGTTGGACCTCTCCAGCCTTCTCATGGCAAGCGATAAATCCCCACCTGTATTGATAGGTTCACGCGTTCGGGGGAGGCTATTTGCAGTGCGATAGATTTATGAAAGCTTTCGATCAAATCTGGCACAAAGCTTTGGTTTTTAAATTTATCTCAGTAAATCTATCTTTCTCATTGTAACTCTGCAATCCTTTCTGTCCGTTTTATTGCAGCCATTGTAGACGGCTACCGTTCACCCTTTAAATCTATCAATTGTGTTGTTATTTTCAATGTTCTGTTCTAACACAAACTTTTCCTACTCTTCATTAATAAACTATCTGTCACCTCGTTTCCTATTTAGTTTTATGCCGATGACTCCACCCTTCATTACTTTTCCAGTTTGAAAGAAGACACACTTAACAGTAAATAGTTAATGCTAGGAGGGTGGTCTTGGAGCAACTGACCCTTGATCTTTCTCGTATCTCCAGTTGAGGCAAACAAAAACTTGTTTTCATAGCCTCAAAAACTTCCTTCATCTACCTACTCTACACAACTTTCCTCACAACTACAATATATTTGAAAGCACACAACTCAAACATTCTTTTGCTCTCAATTAGGGATGTACCGGAACCAGAATTTTTGGTTCCGGCCGGAACCGGAACTTTCCGGAACCTTGAAAGGAAGTTCCGGCTGGAACCGGAACTTTTCGACTTCAGCTACACTCTTACATGTTGCGCTCTGCAGCTTCCCGACGTAAGCTCGCGATCACACATGAATGCTCAGAGTTGCGTGAAGATTTTACTTAACGAAATATCACAGTTAGACTGTTAGCACCCTGATTTCGGAGAATTAATAAACGGGCGGGCTGCAGAAGAATACTTGTTTGTACAACAAATTATAAAACATGGGTCGGAAATGGTTTGCCAAAATTTTTAATATTTTAGTTAACTTTATATTAAGGATACTAATCTGCAATACTTCACTAAAATAGATACATATATAAGAGTATTGTTATAATTGTTGCTGATCCGATAGCGCTGGTTGTTTCCCAGTACTGTGGGTTCTTCTGTTTTCTTGATTGTTAATGGCTTTTCACTGAAAGCAGCTGAGCCGAGTTTGCATTACGGTTGCATCTTTCTCTCAAGCTTCTGGAAACGCAGCTATTTTCTACTTAAACCTTGTTCGGATTAACAAGTGGAGTCTCTAGAAGTATCTCCGTCATCTTGTCATATCCATACTGTAAGTTCTGCAAGCCAAAATTTGGATAAGGATCAATAAATTTATTATTATGTAAAAATCGATAAAAATAATAGCTGTGTTTCAAGACGCCTGACTGGATAGTTTATGTATATCGATATAAGAATCGTTTGAATTGGAAAATTAAATTAACCAATCAGGAATATATTACCTACAGACCTGGAAACGGCCGAGCGAGCCTGTCGGATCAGCTGGCAATTGTAAACAATACTCTTATCATAGGCGTATGGGGGGCACTTGTCCTCCCTAAATCTTGGCGAAATAAAAAATGAACCTTATATGTTTGCCAGACGACGTTTTTAAGGGTTTATTAGTGGAAAAACTGAAAAAGATACATCAATAGATATATAATGATGTAGTAATTATTAATTTCAAACGTATTATATATATATATATATATATATATATATATATATATATATATATATATATATATATATATATATATATATATATATATATATATATATATATATATATATATGTAAATAAATACCCTCTGGTAATTTTTTAAATGAAATCCTGCCCACGCCCATGACTCTTATACTTATATGTATCTATTATGAAATGATACGATATATTAGTATCCTAATATAAAAGTTAACTGAAATATTATACTCTTGGCAAGCCATTTCCGACACATGTTTTGTAAAGATTTGTTTGATTCTTCTGCGCAGCCCGCCTGTTTATTAATTCCTGAAATCGAGGATTTAACAACGGCGCCTGACTGTGACGTTTATGTGACGTAGAAGTGCGCAAACGCTCTCTGAAAACGTGTGCGCCCGTGTGCCCGCCCGGGCTGCAGTCGGGCTTGAAACGTAACTTATATAAAGTTCCACGGGTCTTCAAAGTTTAAAAGCTTTTTTCAGAAACGTAACGTTTGAGGATAAGAGATGAATGCTTAACTCCACAACATGGAGAAACTTAACTTATTTCCTACACCACAACATTACAAATTTAAATAAATTCATTTTAAGTACGTACACTCATTGGCGGATCTAGAAGACAAAATTTGTAGTGGGGGAGTTTGCTTAATATTTTGCTTTGTAGTAGTTTCTACTTTAGCTATGCTCTTTTTAATAATAATAATAATAATAATAATAATAATAATAATAATAATAATAATAATAATAATAATAATAATAATAATAATAATAATAATAATAATACCCTGTACAAATTTTATTTATCCCCAGGTCTAGATTCTAGAGCAGGGTTGGCACAAAAAGATCAAATATTTGAATCAACATGATTTTCAATTTCTCTATCTACTGATAATATGATTGATTCCTTAAACTCTTAGTCCACCTTTGACTAAATCAATAATTATAATTAATCCTAGTTACCTAATTAATGATAAGTATATTTCATCTACATAATAAAGTTAATTCATCAATGTTGTTTCAATTAATTTTTAATAAAGAAATAAATAAAATTAGAAAGTACTCAGATATTATTCAGTTTTTAAAAAATATATATATATATATATATCTATATAAAATATTTATAAATATATATAATTATGTTTCAAAGATATATATATATATATATATATATATATATATATATATATATATATATATATATATATATATATATATAATTTAAATAACTTAATTAAACTAAATAATTATATTTACCAAACTTATTATTACTCAGGGCAATAATTGTGGGATTATGTTTAATTTGATAAAATACAATTAAAAAGCAATTTGTGTCTAAAAATAAAAATAAAAATCTCAAAAATCAAAAATATCCCCAACCCTGTTCTAGAGTATTAAAACCCGTTCGAGTAGGAAAATATTGTTTCATATTTAAAGCTGAAAGTATAGAGTCAAAGGTCATTTTATCATGATATTTGTTCACAAACAGTCGTCCTCAGAACGTGGTCTTATAGAATCATGCAAATTCAAGTGACACTTGAAGATAATAAAGAAAATTAAAATTACAAAATTACAAAAATTAAAATTCTGTAATACATATGTTAAAAAGATAAAATTAAAATTAAATTGCAAAAAATAAAATAAAATACACAAACTTAAAAATGTTTCTGAAGAAATGAAAAGAAAAATATTTGGTGAGCTAAAGGCAAAAGCGTCAATTATCGATAACGATGTATTTCTCAAAAGAGCAGCCAATACAACCTACAGATTCTGAACTGCCTCATCTCTTGCACCTTCAACTTCATTTACAATTTGAAAGAAACCATTTTTGTGCGCAAATTTGGTTAACTTTAAAATTTTATATTACAGTCCTTTAGGCTATTCAATTAAAATATATAAAAATAATTATCTCTTAAATTTTTGTAAAGGTTTGTACATTGTATATTTTTCATTTAAAAACTAAAACTTTTTTGTCTATTTAAGATATGTAGAGTACCGTACTTTAAATGTAATAAATATCCTACTAATTAACTAGTCAATAAAATATGTTTGTTATACAGTTCTGTAAATAACATTGTATCTGCAAATTTATTCAATTATTATTAAGGATAAATTAAAATACTGCTGATATTTTATTCACTTTATACAAAGGTAAAAATTTTAAAATTTAATGATTTTTCAGGGGGTTTAAAGTTATACGCGATATCGCCTATAACGCGGGGGGTCAGGAACCTAACCCCCGCGTTCTACGAGGGACGACTCTATATCAATTTTTCAATATTATTACGCATACATAACTGTGTAAAGGACAAATCAATTACTGAATTTATTTAAGAAAAAGTAGAAAGTTCTGGTTAGTTCCGGCTGAACCGTTGTCTGGTTAACCGGAACTTCCAAAAAATCGAGGTTCCGGCCGGAAGTTCCGGCCGGAACCTGGTTCCGGTACATCCCTACTCTCAATATTCTTGGTATTTTCTTTTCTCGTAATTTTCCTTTGGAAGGATCACATTATCATAATAAAGAAATCTTTTAAGAAGTTGGATGTTCTGAGGCGCATTCGGAACTTCTCACGTCAGTTGCTTCTTTGTATAGGAGCGTTGTTAGCCCTTGTATGGAGTATGCATCACTTATCTTGGATGTTTTCACTCATACTGTACCCTTTGATATGATGGAGTCTAGGGTTTTTCGGCTTGTAAACACATCTACTCTGACTAACTAACTCTAGTTGTTGCATTACTCCTTATACCATTGTTTTTACAATAGATACTTCTTAACTTTCTAGACGTGTACCTTCCCCTTTGAGGAGAGCTCACGCAACTCCTAGATTAGGGCTCTGCCCGTGAGCGGTGGGATTTATTTAAAAAAAAAAAAAAACAACTCGTCTTTCCACACAAATCATCCTTTCACTCTCCAACTTCTGACCCCTAGGCTTAACCGCAATGCTCATTTTTTTATGTAATCTACTGGTAAACTTTGGAACACACTCCCTATTTTTCCCCCCTTCCTTTGACTTGTATGTACACTTTCAGATGCTGCGTTTCAAGCATACCGGTCTTAAACTTGGCCCTAGTTTTCGGTTCCCCTAACTCTGGTGGAATTCAGAAGGCTTTAGCCCCCCAGCACCCCGGAGGAGACATAGAAAAAAAAGTTAGACACTCGCATGAGAACGAATCAAAATAAAAGTTAATATTTTGAATTTTGACGTTTATTTACATTTTACGCAAGAGAAAAATAGCAAAAAATTTGATTTATTCTACTAACTCGTGGATGGATATTTAGAGAATGTTTATAAAGTTCGATTATTTATTGTGTTTCACGTACCAATTCACACTGTCTGGTAAGTCATTTTATATCACAGCTGGGCACCGCACACCAAATCGAAGGCCCGCACCAGCACCTCTGCACCGCACCCGGACCTCCGCACAGTTTTTGGAAATCCACACCACATCGATTTGAATCTCTGCATCATATATATATATATATATATATATATATATATATACATGCGTATATGTATATATATATATATATCCGTAAATATATGTACCTATATATATATATATATACCTGTATATATATATATATATATATATATATATATATATATATATATATATATATATATATATATATATATATTGTTATATATATAATTATATATATATATATATATATATATATATATATATATATATATAACACATGTTATATATATATATATATATATATATATATATATATATATATATATATATATATATATATATATATATATATATATATATATATATATATATATATATATATATATATATATATATATATATATATATATATATATATATATATATATATATATATATATATATATCTCTGTTATATATATATATATATATAGGTGATATATATATATATATATACACTTGAGTTCATGTACAGGACCCACCATGGTTCACAGAGAAACATCCACACTGGGTTGAATAATCAACTCCATGGGTGTGTATTGGCTTATACATATTTTAAATGTCAAAAATTAATTAACCAAATAAATATTCAAACGAAATAAATAAAAGCTAAATAAAAAAGATGTATTTACATTATAAATAGTCCTAATATTACATAACAAAATCATATGTTGTGAAGAATATTTAGTTCTTGAAGATAAGAGAAAATAGAGTTACTGTTAAAGTGGGAGGATTCAGACAAGATATGGGGATAACCTTTTAGGTGTAATGGACCATAAAGTAGGAAAATCAAGAGGGCGAATGGGGTCCATTTGGGGACAATCAATGAAGATATGGTGAACAGATTTGGGGATGACGGCAAAAATTTTGCAGATGGGAGGAGGGTCCTGTGGACATGTAGTGGCTGTGAGGATGTTAGTTTGGCGAATTGCAAGTATCACCTCATGCAGCCTTTCGTCGGTGAGAGGAAGACCGCTCACCTGGTTCGGCTTTATATTTCTAAGTTTCGCCTCTCGCTGATCACTCGTCCAGCACTCTTGCCAATAAGACCGGATGCCTTGTCGGAGAGCAGAACAAGAAGCAGTTGATGGGAGGCGACCATGTCAAATGGCATCCGGTAGGTACCTCAGGAGAACTCCGAAAAGTGAAGGAGGGCAATTTGGCCACTCTGTCAGCGATTCGCTGCTGTAAGCCACCCCAACGTGAGGGGTCCAAATATAGTATGATTGTTCCCACAGAGTGGAGAAACAAAGAAACACGTACAGCGGACAACATTGTGTTTTTAGAATAAGGGTCTTTAAGCGCTTGGAGGGCGCTGAGCGAAGCTGAATAAATGACATAAGAGTGGTCGTCTTTGTTAAGAAATAGAATTGAAGAAAGGGCAATAATTATAGCCATTAATTCTGCCGTAAAATTGAAGCATGAGGGGGGAGAGGTTGCGGTCAGTAAAGAGAGCAGACGCACCCATACATTCCCCTGTTTTAGAGCCGTCAGTAAACACGAGTAAATCCACAGTGAACTACGGAATGAGACAGCATTATTGAAGGGAGAAAGTGGGATAGCTGTGGCCTGATAAAAAGGAGCCCACTTCGCTCGGTCATAACGCCAGCTTAAATTGGGTTTTAACATTGGGCTCGGTGCAAGTTCATTTAAGGCTATTGGGTAATAGTCAATGCCGTATAAATAATCAAAGCGGGACCAGATAAGGCGATTCATAAGAGAATGGAAGCGTAAGGAAATATCAATACAGGAAGAAGAGTACGCATGTAAACGTTCATATGCAGGGAGTCTTGTGTTAAGGCATCTCAGGGAAAAGGGTTTTAGAAGATAAAGGGTGGCGAAGGTTGAAGTCTCCTAGTATTACAACCGGAGTGGATAGCTGCTAAAAAGATCAGCTAAGTCGACCTTAGTAAACTCACGACTCGGAATCAAGTAGATCGAGCAGACAATAAGGTCGGTGAATTCGTGCTGCCATTGCATGAAGTTTAGTTTGAAGAGGGACTGGAGAATAGGGGACAGATTTATGATTGAGTATACCTGAACCTCCCTTATCATTGTCATCTCTTTCTATAGAGGTTAGCAGCGATTTATATTCCGACGGTTGGGAAAAGCCATGATGACATAGTCGAAGTTCCTGCAAATATTTTCACTTTGGTGTACAGATGTTTATTAGTTGAACAAGTTCTTCAAAATTAGAGTATTAGCGACGACAACTCCATTGATGAAATGTGACCATGCTATGTTGCTATAAATATTATGAGGATGGTCTCTTTGAGACAATTGTCTCTATGTGGCTAGAGGAGATGTTTTAAGTGAATTCAGATGGTGAGGAAAGGCTGAGACGTGAGTCTCGACGAGGAGGAGCAACATATCCTGGTGGTAAGGAATAGTCGTACAACAGAGATTTTAGTTGTACTTCCGGGGTTTTTTTGTGGGGGGGGGGAGTTTTCAGTGGTATTTGATGGAGTGACTTCGCCATGAATGCGAATTAAGTTGAGTTTAACCAAGTCCTTCTTATTGTATGGACTTGGTTGGTCGTTGGAAGACCGGCCAAAATGCTCATGTTTAGGAATGGAAACGATATCAGCATCTGCCAAGCAAGCAGACTCAGAAATGGGTGGATAATATGGAAATGTTTCCATGAAGGCAGTGTAAGAAGGTGTCAACGAAAAAGTTTCACTTTCTGTAAAGAAGTTGGAGTTGCGATATTAGGAACTGTTTGGTTACTGAGGTCTGGCGCTGCTTGCCTTGAACGGTTTTCCACTCATCTCTCGGAAGAGCAAGAATCTTGAGAGAGAGAGAGAGAGAGAGAGAGAGAGAGAGAGAGAGAGAGAGAGAGAGAGAGAGAGAGAGAGAGAGATTCTTTGCTCAGTAAAAGATTTGAAGGTAGTGGATCGAAATAAGTAATATATCAGGAATGATGTATCAGCTGTCATTCCAGGAGGGGAAGCAGAATGTGAAGTAAATAAATGAGAACTACTAGGACCGGGGGCACCTTTTCGGGATTGCCCCAACCGTTCGGGCACCTGGAGTGTCGAGGGCGTACCAGGCGATGAATCGCTGAGGTTAAATAGAGGACTTTTGGGTATAGTAGAAGGAATAAATGTGGAAACACCAGCTGGTCTAAGAGTAGGAGGGACCGAGGTGGGGTGCCCGACTGATGGTAATTGTGCACGCCTTGATTTAACAACGTATTATGTTTACAAGCCATTTTCATACAGGTTAAACAACGGACTTCGTCTCCATAGATGAGCAAATATAACAATAAAACAAATGAAACATAAAAGCAAATAACAGGATGGACCGGAAAAGCGTATATTTCATAAGGAAGGGTAGTCCTTCTCCTCACAACAGGTCACAAACCAGAGACTCACACAACTTCCCGAACCCCTCTCCGTAGTCTAGGCTGTGGATGTGGCCTCGGAAGAGCCTCCCGGAACTATACGTCGGTTTACCTCCGTGTGCCGCATGGAATCTACATAACTTCACGCCAGAGCCCGAGATTATACACCAAAATGCACGACAGCCTCCTTAGAAAAGCTAACTCGAAGGTTCGGGTCCCCTACAATTGGCGGCCCAGTCATACTCGAACAAAAAGGCCAGTTTCTAGGCTGTACCATCATCCACGAGGAAGAAGCGTGAGATGGACTGAAAACCCATGTGGGAAGTGGCGCCGGATGGCCCAAGGGGCTGTGTCGGGAAAAAAGGGAGAATGTCCTCTTTTTCAAGAGAGAAAGTACCTACAAAGTGCTTAAATGATTAAAGGGAGTGCTGGGTGGGAATTAAAAAAGAAAAGAGAGGTAGAAACTGTGATGGAGGAGGAGGGTTGAAAGATATAGACAGTATGAAAAACGAAGGGATAGAAAAAAGATTAAAAGATTTCGTATCTTGCAAATGCACATAATAGTGCTAGGGACAGAGGGACGCACGAAATCCCCCAAGGATTGGTTCTTGTCACTATACTATATACCAAGTTATTCACCCAGAGTATAACACCGCCACAATAATCAATACCCCTTTGAGGTCTGCACCATATATATATATATATATATATATATATATATATATATATATATATATATATATATATATATATATATATATATATATATATATATATATATATATATATATATATATATATATATATACATATATATATATATATATAGATTTATGTGAGGTTATATATATATATATATTTATATATATATATATATATATATATATATATATATATATATATATATATATTATTATTATATATATATTATCGTATATATATATTATTATTTATATATATATATATATATATATATTATTATATATATATTATATATTATTATTATTATATATATATATTTATATTATATTATTACATATATATACACCGTATATATATATTATTATTATTATTATATATATATATATTATTATTATTATATATTATATATTATTATTATTATTATTATTATTATTATTAGTATTTTATATATTCTTATTTAGTTATATATATATATATATATATATATTTAATATATATATTATATTATTATATATATATATATATATTATATATTATATATATATATATATATATATATATATATATATATATATATATATATATATTATTATATATATATATATCATTATTATTATACATATATATATATATATATTAGCCCAAACAAATATTCTTAAATTTTATTAACGTAATAATTTATGTACCTTTTGAGTCTTTTCAAAAAGAAAAAAATCATAAAAGTTAATTCAATATATTTAGCTACTTGGTTAATAAATACAATACAATAAAAAAAATAATTTGCTTCCTCCTTCTCCTCCTCTTGAGTCTCCAAATTCAGGAAGTTGTCATTCACATTCAGAAAGACAAATGATTTGAAGTTCTCAGTTGTTAGACTGGATCTTTTAGGTTTAAATATAACTGACCCCATGCAGAGCAATCTCTTCAAAAGCAGCAGAGCTGGGGAAGGACTTTGTGCATGCTCTCCTCAGTCCTCCTCAGCACACCAAGTGTCATCTTTTCCAAATTTTAAGGGAAGGAGGGTAATGCTGAGTTTTTCATGTGAAGTTCTCAACCCGTAGGGAAAGTAAGAAATTGAATATGTAAATATGATAGTTAAATACTAAATAAATGGTAAATACTCTATATTAAATTCCGATAACTTAATTTTATTACAAGAAAAGACTTGCAACCCCCCCCCCCACTACACATACACACACACGCACACACATACACATACACACACACATATATATATATATATATTATATATATATATATATATATATATATATATATATATATATATATATATATATATATATATATATATATATATATATATATACACACATATATATATATATATATATATATATATATATATATATTTATATATATGTGTGTGTGTGTGTTGGGTGTGGATGTGGGTGTGGATGTGGATGTGGGTGGGTTGGTGTTTGTGTGTGTGTGTGCGTGTGTGTGTGTGCGCGTGTGTGTGGGTGGGTGGGTGGGTGGTTGGTGGGGGGTGTGGGATGGGGATGTTGCAATCAGCCTGTGAGTGGTTCAACCACGAGAATCCTCATGGGAGAGTCCGCCCCTGGTGCCGGCTCGGAAGGAACTTTCAAGTTGGAACGAAGAGACCAACCTCATCGGACCTCTAAATGGTTGAGCCCCTCCCTGCCTGTGGGGGGGGGGGGTGCGATCTTTTCGGGATCGGTCCCCAACAGTTCGTCTGAGCTCATAAATATCCTTGTATATTTTCCACCTTTTTAAACTTTGGGTGCGTAAGACCAGTGTACGCACGCCAATTCCTCCTATTAGCTGGAGATATACAATTAAATCCAGGCCTCAGAGCATATATCTGCCCCATATGTAATATATCCTTCAATCGAGGACAATCCTGAATATTATGCAACATCATTCATTTCTGGTTTCCCTTAAAGTGCACTAATCTGCAAACCCTCAATCAATATTCTCCAGTCTAGTCCTGGCACTCATGCGGAAACTCGCACACAAAAATTCACATTCCCCATCCACGCAATTCAATAAACATTTTTCAATTAAATATTAAAGAAATAAAGAATAAACATAAGAACTTCTCGCCCTAAATAAATGCAATATACATATAGCACAACACAGAAATCAAATCTTACCACAGACACTTACCTACTAGACAGAGTTGCATCCAAACATTGCCTAATTACTTCCATCCACAAAATTATTCAATTCCGAAACAACACAAATTGTACACATTTAATTATGAACTACGACTAAATAACTTGGTCAACTTCTATATCTCTCCATCCACCTCTCAACACTGCCCTCGGGATTATGCCCCAGACCTGTCCCCGTTGACTCAATATAATAATTTGATACTGTCTGGGGACTTCAATGCCCATCACCCAGCTTGGCTAAGCGCGCGCACACACACACACCCTCACAAACACACGCACACACCCTCACAAACACACATACACACTCCCTCTCTCTCACACACACACACACACACACACACACACACACACACACACACACACACACACACACACGCACACACACACACCTACACACACCGAGAGGTAAAACACTCATATACAACTTACACTCGCTCAATATCCACAACAATGGAAACCAACGTACTCAACGACCATTCCAACACAATCGGAATTCCACTTCCCCCAACATCTCCTGCTCTCCCTAAATTCAAGTCACCACAAAGTGGCAAACATTTTACTCCCTCTCCTTTGATCTCATCCCAATACTAAATACAATCCATATAAATCCCCCCCACACACACCTACACACACACAAGTCCTTTCAAAGAATATACACTAGTTATAAGAAAACGAACTGGCAAGCTTACGCTGATTTTATAGAGCAAAAACTACAGTCGTTCCAAATAACGGATTTTCCACATATTGGCAAAGCAATACAACACCACAATAAAAATATTTCAAATGCATCCAAAAAATACATCCACCAATGTTATCGCAAACATTTCAATCCCAACTTCTCTCCTGAAATAGACACTGTAAGAAAGCAAAGAACCTCCCTCCAACAAAATAGACAACCAAATCAACACCAAATAAATCAGATCATGGACCTCAACTATAGAGTTAATAATATAAAAATTGGCAACAATACACCCAAACATTTAACCATAAAGCCAGCACAGCAAAAATATTCCGAACAG